>JAEIFU010001985.1:0-53259 GCA_018904235.1 Lordiphosa stackelbergi
CCAAATAATTTAATCATGTGATAACTAGAGTACGAACAATTAGGCATTTTACTAGACATAATGAGGTTGATTTTGTTTAAAATCAGCATTGCAAGCTCTCGATCATTTTGTCCGGAAATTGGTTTGTAATATTTAAAATATCCAAAACCTTAAGGGAGTCTATCAGGCCGAATTCCAATTTGTTGTGTTGTTGTATCAAATTGCTCGGCTTAATCAGATTTAGGCTTGATCTCTCTTCTTCCAAAGAGTTGCTACTTGTCAAATAAGCTCACAATTTACTCTGCTATTTGTAAGTTAATGTAGAAGATGAGAAATCGGCCCTAAATCGTTTTAATTTTAATCCCTCGGGTAAAGAGTAAGTATGAACTAAAGGTTTGATCCGGATTTCCTTAAATGTTTTGGCTGTATGAAAATAGTAATTTTAACGCAGTCATTGAGTGCTAACAGATTTCTTATCAAATTAAGGAATAAATTACTATTAATTAGCCTTTAACTTAGCAACTTTTAATTTGCATTACGAATAAAATAAGTAAAATTAAAAAAAGAAAAAATAAATAAGAAAAAAAAACTTTCGCAGCCGGTAGGATTCGAACCTACGCTCCCAGAGGGAATCTGATTTCGAGTCAGACGCCTTAACCACTCGGCCACGACTGCTTGTGCAAGCGACGCGCCCAAAGTGCTATACAACATTACTCGTTTTGCTTGGCAACTGTTGACATGCGCGTCGACTGTTGACTGAATTGTTCGACCTTAACAAACCATTAAATACCCTTCTCCTTAGTCAGACTAGGCGACGGATGCCACTTGAGAAAGAAAAAATGCACCAAAAAAGTAAAAAAAAAGAACCATTTTTATTAAAAAAGAGCCAAACATTTTTTTTCTTACTTTTTCATGTTATAGTTTCAAAATATCTCTGTGACAATAACGTAAAATAGCACAATCTTCTCATTTCTTAAGTGTTCTTAAACGTAAACAAACAATTTAAAATTTTTCATGTATTTATTCACTCATTAATATTATGAAAACAAAACAGTCAATATTCAATATACTAATATTATATAAATCACACTCTGAGATCAGTTGCTTTCCTATATTTACACGTCTTTGACAGAACGCACATAATTTGGCTCTGTACTCGTACAGAGTTCCTTGCATAGGAATCAAATTCAAGTTTATTTCTCAATTTGGTTTTTATCAAACTGATGGTAAAAAATTTACGCTCTGCCGATGCAGAACTGTGTGGAAGGGACAATATATTTCTTATAAATCCTTCTAATTGCTTAAACACTTCAATTTTAACCCCGTTTTTTACTTTTGCCACTTCCTCCCAAAATAAAGATATTCTCTTCTTCTTTTTTAAACTTCGCTTCAGTTAACTTTAACATGGCCCATTGAGAAATAATTTCATCTGGATCCGATTCACATAAGTACTCAAAGTTTTAAATTAGTGGCATTATTTCGGTTTCTTCGCTGGTGTGATCACAATGAGAGATTTAATAGTAAAACTCACGTACCCTTTCCTTTACTTTTAAAGTTGCGGATTTCTCCATACACTGGCTATCCATATATTGTTGGGCTTTAAGACCAACAAAAATTTTGTCAACGGGCAACAAATAAGAATTTAAGTCGGTAACATTAAAGCGACTAAGGTCCATATTCTTTAAATATGAGTGAGTAACAAAATTATTGAGAATTACTTTTAAAGTAGATTCCAGTCTAATATAAAGGAAAGGTAAGCGAATACGTTCTGATTGCAACTCCGTATTTAAATCATTAATAATTTTAAGAATATATTTTAAAAAGTAGAAATAACTTTTAATTTCAGGTTTAATCATTAAATTGACTATTTCTTTTGGCTTAGTATTGTTGACTTCTAGGGTCTGATCTAAGAAAAACAATTGGAGAGCATCCCACTGCTCAAGCATTCGCCCAATAACTTTTTCTAAGGACAGCCATCTTGTCATTGCTATTCCCAAAATTTTGTTTGGTTTTACTTCGCAGTATTCTTGGAACTCTTCAAGGGCCTTTCGGTTTGCCACATAAGTTGTTTCGTCGACCATTGGGGAAAACTTCGAGATTTTTAATTCAGTTACAATGCGTTTTATGGATTTCTTGCCAAGTACTAGCATAAAGCCCGTCGCGCTTCGCTGCGCCTTTAACAGTATAGAACCAATATCAGAATCAGTTTGAAGTCAATCGTGAGCAGCCAAATTTAAAAAATATTCTCTAAATTTGTTTCCTCTGTAAAGCCCCGAAATCGAATCATACATACATAGGCTTGAAGTCAACGTTTTACTTCTTTGCTTTTTCACCGTTACGACTTTGCTGCTGCGTTCTTACCACCCCCATCCCCTCCACCCATTCCCCACTCACCTCTTACACAACTTCCACACGTTTCCCACCCACCCTCCCTCCCTCCCTCCACCCCTCCCACATCCCACCCACTTCCCGCTCACATCCCACCCCCATCCCTCCCACTCTACACCAGATTCCCACTCACTTCCCACAAACTTCCCCTTCACAACCCCTCCCACTTACCGCCCACATCCCACCAACATCCCGCCCACTTCCCGCCCACATCCCATCCACTTCCACCTACATCCCACCCACATCCCGCCCACTTTTCCAGGAATTTTCCGGCGTTGGGTCAAATTTTCCAACATCGAAAAATCACATCTCAATTTATTTCATTTACTATTCTAACAAACCAAGATTCAAGTCGATCAGGTGAAAAATATTTTTTCATGCAGAATTTTCCGGCCATTTTCCACGGTGTGGAGTTTTCCAAAATTGGGAAAACACGTGTCGAATATTTTGCGTACTATGCTTGCAAACCAAGTTTCAAGTCAATCGGATGAAAAATAAATTTTTTACAATACAGACTTTTCCGACACTTTTCCGACTTTTCCGGGTGGGATTTTCCGGGAAATTGGAACACAGTTATTGTTGAATTTTCATAAAGATCTTTGAAAATGAGTTTGAATCTGATCGGATAATAAACAAAAAAGTTTCATACAACAGTTTTCCATGAATTTTCCGACTTTGGGGATGGATTTTCCAAAATTTGAAAGTCACTTTTTTTTATTTTTCGTTATGTGTAATTTTGAAAATGAGTTTAGCGCTAATCGCTGGCAAATAAAGTTTCGCCCATACAACCTTGACCACCCACTTTCCACCCAGGGGGGTGAATTGTCCGGAAGATTGGTATGCAGTTGTTGTTGAATTTTCATATAGATCTTTGAATCGAATGAAAAACAAAAAAGTTTCATACAACAGTTTTCCGCGAATTTTCCACATTTCCTGACAGAATTTTCCAAAATCCGTTCTTAGTACTCACTTTCAGCATAAGACAAAACTGCTGTGAAAATCTCATCTTCCTATCTCTTATTGTTTCGGCTGTGCGACGGTCACCAGTCAGTGAGTCAGTCAGTCAGGTTGAACTCTTTTATAAATATAGATTGTTTTTTATTTTATTAATTTCTTGTTGTTGTTTTTTAACTTGGTGTTGCAGTTTTTCAATTTTTATTTGCTTCGATTTAAGTTGTGATTGTTGTTTTTTGAGTTGTTGTACATTTTTTTTTTATTTGAACTGTGTTTCTTTGTAGTTGCCTTGGCAACGAAAAGACGCGTCCACCTCTGCCTTGATTCATTGTGTTTATGATTACTCCCAAATAAGAACGCCTACAAAAGCAATTCCTAACGCTCCTGATCGCTACTGTGCTCTCACGCACACATTGAAATCGTGTCTCTTCAATTTATGCTCTCTGTGTTTTGCTTTTTGCGTGCGCTCTTTGCTCTCTGCTGTAACTGTAAAGCAAAGAGCGCCTTTCGAAATTAAATTGGAGCTAATGGCTGGCAACCTTGACCACCCAGTTTCCACCCAGATGTGGTTGATTGTCCGGAAGATTGGTATGCAGTTGTTGTTGAATTTATTTTATGGATTTTTTGAAAATGAGTTTGAACTTGATCGGATGAAAAACAAAAAAGTTTCATACAAAAGTTTTCCGCGAATTTTCCACATTTCCCGACAGAATTTTCCAAAATCCGTTCTTAGTACTCACTTTCAGCATAAGATAAAACTACTGTGAAAATCTCATCTTTCTATCTTTTATGGTTTAGGCTGTGCGACGGTCACCAGTCAGTCAGTGAGTCAGTCAGGTTGAACTCTTTTATATATATAGAATGGATAATAATAATATTATAGATGTCTTTTATTTTATTTATTAAATTAAACAAATACTCTAAAGAAAAAAACTATCTGGCCTGTTTCCGTTTTCGATATCGATCAAATCATGCGGAATTGTTAAATGTTTCCGCTCCCAAAAACTGACTGTGTTATTCGACTTTAAGCTTTAAATTCTCTTTTATCTTCCTTGAATCCTCTTGATGGCAAACCCTTTAAGCCGAACTCTTTCATCGTTTCTTAGAAATTCCGATCTATCGAATTATGAAACGAGAACAGGCCTAAATATCAGTGTCTTCCAGCCGTTAGGATTTATAAAAGTTAGCCATAAATATTCTTTTCATTTTGTTTGTAGCTACTTTTAAATTGCATTCCCAATAAAATAACTAAAATTTAAAAAAGAAAAATAAATAAGAAAAAAAAAAACTCTCGCAGCCGGTAGGATTCGAACCTACGCTCCCAGAGGGAATCTGATTTCGAGTCAGACGCCTTAACCACTCGGCCACGACTGCTTGTGCCAGCCTCGCGCCCAAAGTGCTATACAACATAACTCGCTTTGCTGAGGGTGTGGTAGCAGCTGGAGCTGATGGGGTGGGTAATGGCAATGGCAAACCACTACACAATTTGTTTGCTAATCTAATGCAAATTTTGCTTGACCATGTTTCGCAAATTAATTTTGTAAACATTTTTCACAAAATACGTGCCCAAACACTGACATACAACAAAATATTAATGTTAATTTACTAAGAAGTTGTAAGCGACTCTTTGACATGAATGGGCAATTCTAAAGCTAAAAAACGGTTGGACTGGAAAGAAAACAACCTCGCTGACAGCTACAAATTATCATTATTTACACTTAGCGCTCTGCTTGTTTTTCTGCCTCTTTTTTTTCCATTTTTATTGTGAGCAATTGCCGTCTTTTGCTCCACTGCACTGAACGCGTCAACATAGATCATCTTTCTTTGTGTGTGTGTGTGTGTGTGTGTGCATGTCCCACTGACGACTGGAACTGGAGTGAGAGTGACTTGTTGCTTGATTAAAATTGAATGAAATCATTTTGTTTGACCGACCTTCTTATTCAGTTCAACTGATATGACGTAAGATTTCTGCTGTTGTGATAATTGGAGGAATTTAATTAACACCCGCTAAAGTGTGAAAAAAATTAGTATTTTGTTAGGTCTAAGCCTCTCCTATATTTACTCTAACATTACCTCATGCTTGAGCCTCTGTTATCTCTTCAGCCTCTGCTAACTGATAAAGTTCTGTCACTGTTAAACCTCTTCTATTGTGCCACACATTCATTCACACTTCTTTAGGCATGGAGCTCTAACTGGGTGTGTCCCCTGTGTGTGTGTGTGTGCGTGTGTGATGTAATTGCATAATGTCAACAACAGTCAGTCAGACAGGCGGCGGCGCGCTGTGGCGCTTGCTGGTTGGCGTCATTCTGCCGCCATTTAAGCCTAAATTTAACTGTTGTCTTCCGTGCGAAAAGGTCACACCTCTCAGAGTACATTAGAAGAGAGAGAGAGTGGAAAATTATTTGATAACTGATAGCCTTCATAAAGTTCAATAAACTGTTTTGAAATGTTTTGGTATTTGTGCTGGATTTGCGACTGACACTATTTGCTATAAACAGAAACCAGTACCAGTGTTGCCTTATCACAAAGTGGTTGAATTTAGTTTGGAAATGATTTGTAAAGCTTTTTTTTTTGCTGCAATTGTAAAACTCTCTCCTCTCTCTCTCACACACCTACGCACGCACAACTTCAACTTGTAGGGACTGGCCTACCTACGCCGAAGCCTCCCGCCGTCGCCTCGTTAAGTTTTATTGTACACCCACTCGTCTGCAACGTTTTGTACTGCTCACTTAAAAAGCATTTATTCAGCAAAATCAAGAACTTCTCCAAATGCCGCCCACGCATCATAAAGTTCAATTACCTGCGACGCCGCCGTACACTACAGCAGCTGTCAGTGCGAGTGTGTGTGTGTGTGTGTGTTTGAATATGCGGCACACGTTCTCTGTCTTACCTCTCTCCCCATACGTCATAATTAGCAAGCAAACACAATCGTTAAAATGCATTCTTACAACTTTGCACAATTGTGTGAATAATCCAATGGGATTGACCTCACTTTCTTGGCAACTATGCCATTTCTTGCTTCTTGCTTTTGCCCCTTTTAATTGGGTCAAATCAAACAAGAAGAAATAATCAAAAAAAAAGAAAAGGTCTATAATAAAAAACAAGTCAGAGAATAATTTATTACACTATGCAACAATTTTTTGATCCCGGCTTCTTAATAGTTGATCCTTATGTAAAATTTCACGCTGAATTCAAATCTGCTCTCAGATATGTCAAAAGTAGAACGGTTTTTGAGATATAGCTAAATTTTCAATTTTAGTGTTTTAAAAAAAGGTAGGTCTACTAAAACGCCATTTTCTCTGGTTTTAGTCAACCGATATGTATAAACTGGAACAAAAATTAAAGATAATAAAATTAGTTTTTAAAAAAACGACAGTTTTTAAAATCCAATCATAAATGACGAATTTATAAAACTTCAAAGTTGGATTTTTGAAAAAATTTTGATAATTCTTAATTTTTTGCTGCCTTTCATTAAGTTTTTTTCAATCCTAACATAAAAATTGCTCAGGTCTCAGATATTGACAGGATGGGGTAATCTCCTACGAACATTTTTTGCCCTTGGTCATCAAAATCGGATGGAAAATAAACGCTATATTCACAATTGAGTAAACATACCTCTTCTTGAGAGTATTATTAATTGTTGTTTTGCATGCTCTCCGACCCGTAACTCTGCGCTTTTTGTTTAATAAGTCACAGAGGAATATCTTAACAAAACAAAGTCACATCAGATAGCAATTTAAGATACTGCTATTAAAAAAATTCCTCTCTGACATTGAATTGTAACCAAAATATCGAGTTTTGCTAGTTTTTCAGTATAAAAATCACATCTTAGTCACAAATAAGAATAAACGTTGAGCATTAGGAGTATTTATTGCAGTTCAAGGTTGGATAAAAGTACTCAAATGATTTAGACCGCTTTTGTTTTTTGTGCAGACTTGTGTTTCTCGCAACAAGAACCAGCAATAGTCTAGTTTCTTGCCAAAATATAAAGAAAAAATATTTTGCAATTGCTCCGAAAAAATTCTCTGCCTCGCGAATGAAAATCCTCCACAAATAAATCAAAACTTGCTTGGATCATTTTTGCAGTGAAATGTTCGCTTTGAGCAACTCATGTTGAAGTTCGTAAAATTTTGGGTAAAAAAAGTGGGCGTCGTAGAACACCCGATACGAACGAAGCTCTTTACGATGGATAGTCACTGATTTAGTCACTGTTTTAGTCAGTGTTTGGTCACTGTTTTAGTCACTGTTTTGGTCACTGTTTTAGGCATGCAAAACAACAATTAATAATACTGAAATTGTGGTTCGGAAGTTGTTTTGTCGTACCGCTTCTTTCTGTTAATTTTGCATTTATTCAGTATGACGCTAGCTCTATGTTGGGCTAACTGCAGCTTAAACTTAACTTCTTTTTCATAGTCTTCTAAATTGTATAGCGGGTCTATTTTATTACCAGAAAAATGAAAATTTTGTGGTCTTTTACCAAATACCAATTCAAATATACAATATCCATGTGCCGATGACGGCGTTACATTAAAACAATATGCGAAATACTGGATCCAGTCATCCCAATCATCCTTGTTAACTGATAAGTATGACCTTACATATTCGTTGATAAACGTCCGATGGCTTCTTTCAATTGTCCCTAGCGTCTGATGGTGGTATGCCGTTGAGTTAATTTTTTCTATTTTGAAGTTTTTGCACAGCTCTCTCAACACTGAATTCATATATTCTGTTCCCATATCTGAAATAAGTGTCCTTAAGGGCCCAAATACCAGAATACATTTATCGAAAATAGCTTTTGGGATTGTTTTTGCGTTTTTATTTGGAACTGGTACCGCGATAAGGTATTTAGTTAGGTCGCTAATAAGAGTTACTGCAGCATATTCATTTCAATTTTCTGACTTGAGGAGAGGTCCAATGGTATCTATTAAAACTATGTCGAAAGCTGTAGCCGGTGTAGGCGTCAGGGTGAAAGGAGCATTACTGTGTTTAGTTATCTTGGCTGTTTGACATTTTTTGCACGACTTGACGTATCTAGATACGTCTTTGCTCATGTTTTTCCAATGGTACTGTCTTTTAATTTTGTTTTGTTTAACGTTCTTGACACACCACAATGGCCTCCTGTGGTTGGATTATCATGGGCAAGTTTTATAATATTCATAGTTTCCGCTGCATTCTATCTGTACTCTCTTGAGTAGTTTATTTCCCATGTGCTTAAAATTTTGTATTGTTACATGGTTGAATATAAGCTCTGAGGGAGCTAATTGTAGAGTATCAATTCGTTGAACACTGGCCTCTTTTTCAAGCCGAAGAAAGAATTGACCGAGGTCGAATTTTCTATTAGTGAACAGTTTACTGAGTTGATTGTTGACGAGGACGAGAACGGTTTTTTCCGTTGTATTTGAAATTTTTCGGGGTTATTTTTAATATTGGTAGATTTTTGACTTCATGGTAACTTATTGTTTCATATACCCCAGGGATTTCTTGTGGGGTAGGTTGCTTAAATGTCTTAAGCTCTTTTTCCTTATGTTTTATATGTTTGGGACCTAGTTGTAACTCTAAATACGTTATTAGTTGCTACTTTCTTTCATGTCTGCAAAGTCTAATCGAGACTATGCATCTGCTGCATACTTTTCACTTCCTACCTATAAAATCGAATTCTTCTAGTCTAATCGATGACCCTCACGCACGCAGCCACCAAGCCAGAGCCCTATTGCGTATAGGCCAACACACAATAAAAGGACTTTTAGAATGGACGGAATACGCTTGAACAGCCTCCTGTAAACACCAGAGGAAGAGACAAGCTAAAGCTTTAGAACACTATTATTATACTTCTTCAAACATCCCTTATACACACCCTCTTAAATATTTCACCACTAAAAAAAAAAAAATGTTTTTATACTCTGTACCGAAGGTACATAGAGTATATTAAGTTTGTGCAAAAGTATGTAACAGGGAGAAGGAATAATTTCCGACCCTATAAAGTATATATATTCTTGATCAGCATCAACAGCCGAGTCGATATAGCCATGTCCGTCTGTCCGTCTGTCTGTCCGTCTGTCCGTCCGTATGAACAAACAGATCTCAGAGATGGTAAGAGATAGAGGTTTGACATGTATGGGACAAATGCTTCTTATACTTGCAGGCAGATCAAGTTTATTTTCAATTTTTGCCACGCCCCCTCCCGCCCCCGCAATATCGAAAAAACGTCATATCTCCCACAGTTTTGTAGATAGATGATTTGTACCTTCTAGAGATAGTTAGTCATTATTAATATCTATCTTTTTGCTGAAGAAATGATAAAGATCGGATGAGCGGTTCTCAAGTTATGAGAAAAAAAGTGTAATATAGACGCCTCCCACGCACACGCAAACAACACCGCTTTGCATGCATCAAAGAGAAGAGAGAGAGAGAGAGAGAAAAACTAAGAGATGAACACAGTGGCAGTGACGCATTCAGCATATACACCGGGACAGAGTATGTTATAGTCGGGCTTGACCGACTTTCTCCTGTTTTTTCGTCGTTTGAATATAAAGTCTAATCGCATTCTTATTAATTTGGACGATGGGTTATTCAGTGAGAATAAGTAGGTAAGAGTTTTATGGTCGGTTTTCACTAAGAATTTGGTACCATAAATGTAAGGTTTAAAATGTTGTATGGCCCAGTGAATTGCGGTTAGTTCTTGCTTAATAGTTGCTTTATTGCTTTTTCCTCTGGTGAATGCTTTTGACGCATACGCTATTGGTAACTGTTTGTCCCCATATAGTTGGCTTAATACTGCCCCGCATGCCTTTTTACTTGCGTCTGTAGTGATACAGAATTCTTTATCAAAATCGGGGTACTGCAGAATTTGAAGACTTATTAATTTGGTTTTTAGGTAATTGAACGCGTCCAAATAAATTTAACATCCTTTTTGGATAAACAAGTGATATGTTGGGAAAACTCCGCAAAATTTGGAATGAACCTTCTGTAGTAGTTGCAAAACGCAATGAAACGTTTGGCCTCATCACCATTTTTAGGAGTAGGATAATTTTTTATACCCTTGGAGAGGGTATATTAAAATTGTCCGGATGTTTGTAACGCACAGAAGGAAGCATCTCCGACCACATAAAGAATATTTATTCTTGATCAGCGTGACGAGCTGAGTTGATATAGCGATGTCCGTCTGTCCGTCCGTCTGTCCGTCTGTTTCTATGCTATCTCCTCCGTCAGTTTTAAAGCTATCTTAACCAAACTTTGCACGAAGTCTTTTGGTACAAATACGCTGCACATTTGTCGGAACCGGCCGGATCGGATGACTATAGCATATAGCTGCCATAGGAACGATCGGTTGAAAAAGTAGTTTTAGTGAGAAAAACTTTTTTGTTTTCAATGCTATCGCTCCCAACCCTCGTATTTATAAGTTTTCTATGATTTCACATAATTTCATTGAGATTTATCAAAATCGGACAGCTATATAGTATAGCTGCCATACAAAAGATAGGTCTGAAAAAAAGTTTTAGTAAGAAAAACTTTTTTGTTTTCAATGCTATCGCTCCCAAACTCGTTACTGATTAATATGATATGCTAACACATAATTCTGTCAAGTCTGATCCAAATCGGATGACTATAGCATATAGCTGTCATAGGAATGATCGGTCGAAAAAACAGTTTTAGTGAGAAAAACTGTTTTGTTTTCAATGGTAGCGTCTTTGTACGTTCCAGTTATGAATATTATCTGTCTCAACACAATTTCGGAGAGTTTGCCATATAAAAAATTGGCAGGAATATATCATGCTCCAAGGGTATATAAACTTCGGTCGAGCCGAAGTTAACTTTCCTCTATTTTTATTATGTCAAATTTGCTATCGTCTGGTAGAATGCCATTATTTGTACATTTGTGCCCCAGAAAAGTTACCTCATGCCGAAAGAATGAGCACTTGTCGGGATGCAATATGATTCTCAGAGCACCCGATTACAATTAAGTCGTCCATGTAAAGGAACGCTTGTGAGGACGTTAGTCCTGCGAACGCGAGTGACATCATACGTTGAAAAGAGTTTGGCGCTATTTTAAGGCCATACGGGATTAAAAAGTTGAAAGAACAAATTTTGAATCGTTTATTAGAGAAGTGAACATGGAGATGGTCTTACTTTTGATGGAACATTTCATTTTAGTGTTTATTTTACTTACAAAATAAAAGAAAAATTGAAGGTTAGCCGGCAGAAGCCACTTTCCCCCAACCACCACCCCAGACCCAAAATAAAACGTGCAAACGCATTTCGAAATGTTTATTTCTCTTCTGCTTTCTCTCTATTTTTCCCCCAAATACAAATACAAATCTTAAAATAGGATTCCGTCTGTTATTTTTTTTTAAATATTTTCCAAAGAGTGTTTTGTGAAGAAGAAGCAGCGGAAGGGGGGAACTGTCAAGCCAAAAGAAATTTATTTTAGCCAAAATTAGAAATTTAGACCCCACTGTATTGTATTTTGCCATTGCTCTCTCATTTCGCTCTCCCTCTCTCTCTCTTCTCTCACTTTTGCGCTCAAATGACATTTGGGTGGTTGCTCACCCTCTCAAACAGTAAAAAATGCATTAGTAACAAATTTTCGATTTTTCTTTTCAATTTCAGCAGCATTTGTAAAGTGATTGAGACAAGAGCCAAACATGACTGAAGTTGAGCAACCGCCACAGAATGGTTTAGCAGATCCCACCGCAGGCGATGAGGATGAGAACAGTAAAGCACGTCCAGCGGATATTGAACAGGTAAAAGTTGTCTGACCTTTTCCTCCAAACACTTTACCCCATTTCATCTCTTAATTAATAGGACATGCGTGAAATGGAGCGTCGTAAACGTGTGGAGGCCATAATGGGCTCAAAACTATTCCGCGAGGAACTGGAACGTATTGTGGACTCGGCACGTGAGGGTGGAGCCGGTGCCAGTGGTATATTGCAGCAATTGTCTGATATTGTGGGTGTGCCCATGTCGCGGGTTGGCACCGTTTTCAAGAGCAACAATTGTATGGTGCCCATCAATGACATCCGTGGCGTGGAATCTATGGGCTATGCCAAGGGCGAGAAAATACTCAGATGCAAACTGGCTGCCACATTCCGTCTGCTTGATTTGTACGGCTGGACACAGGGCCTGGGGGCACAGATTACGGCACGTCTTAAGGTCGATCAGGAATACTTTCTAGTGAATCCCTACGGATTGTTATACCATGAGATCACTGCCTCATCGCTGAATAAGGTGGATATGCAGGGACAAATTGTGGAGCAGGGCACCACCAACTTTGGCGTCAACAAGAGTCGTAAGTAGAGAAAGGTGGAGGGATTAGGACCAAATTTTATATGGGTATTCTTGCTCTTGTTTTCCCCCTCAGACTTTGTCCTCCATTCGGTGCTGCATGCCGCACGTCCCGACATTCGTTGCGCCATCTACATTGGCTGCAGTCCCGTGGTGGCCATCTCTTCGCTCAAGTCCGGCCTGCTGCCACTTACCAAGGATGCCTGCGTTCTGGGAGAGATCACCACTCATGCCTATTCGGGTATCTTCGATGAGGAGGAGCGCAATCGCTTAGTACGCAGTCTGGGACCCAACTCCAAGGTCATTTTACTGGCCAATCATGGTGCTTTGTGCTGTGGCGAGACCATTGAGGAGGCCTTCCATGCCGCCTGTCACATTGTTCAGGCCTGTGAGACACAATTGAAACTACTGCCGGTGGGTTTGGATAATCTGGTACTCATACCCGAGGATTCGCGCAAGATTATCTATGAGCAGTCGCGTCGCCCACCAGAGGATTTGGAGAAGAAATTTGCTGCCGTCACAGCTGCCGGGGAGGAGGCGGGAGCTGCCAAGGAGGAGGCAGTGCCCAAAATTGGCAGTCCACCCAAGTGGCGTGTGGGCGGAGCTGAATTTGAGGCTCTTATGCGTATGCTGGATAATGCTGGCTATCGCACCGGCTACATTTATCGTCATCCATTGATCAAATCAGATCCACCAAAGCCTAAGAATGATGTAGAATTGCCGCCAGCTGTTTCATCGCTGGGCTATCTCTTGGAGGAGGAGGAACTCTTCCGACAGGGGTATGTTACCATGAAAACTAGTGAGACATGGCAGTTTAATTTACTCCATTTTGTTTTCTCTTTTTTGCAGCATTTGGAAGAAGGGAGATCTGCGCAAGGGCGGTGATCGCAGTCGCTGGCTCAACTCACCCAATGTCTATCAAAAGGTGGAAGTACTAGAGACTGGCACACCAGATCCCAAGAAAATCACAAAGGTAGAGATTATAACTTTTGAAGATAAACGGCAAACACAACAATAAACTGTCGAGGGGAAACTAGAAGCTAAAGTTTATTTCAACCCTCAATCACATTCCAAATAGAAAATCAAAAATGCAAAAAAACAATAATCCAGAAAATTTTATAAGCTTTGGTTAAATCAGTTTCAAGTTATATTTTAAGGTACGTTTCATTCTTACAAGACAATTGGAACTCGAGTGTTTGTCTCTTCGAAGTTCTAGAAGTAAAGGGCATCCCCAAATTAATTAAAAATGGATAATATTCGCAAAAGAGTCCAAAAGTGAGCTCAGCTTGCCAAAAATTTCCTTGAATCTTCGCAAAATTACGTTTGTCCGGCGATAATGCCAGTTCTTTTAAGCTGGGTATAGACTTCCTTGTGAAAAGTAAGCGAAATTTCCGTATAAAGACTACAAACTGATTCGGTTGGGGATTTAAGGTTCCCTTGAACTGAACTGAAGAGTCCCTCTGGACTGTCGTCAGAGAAGCGGAAAGAATATGTAAAACCCCCACAAATTAACGCAGCGGAGAGTTGCATATCAGCTGTTGAAAATCAAACGCCCATAGCGAGCCCGCACACCAACAGCTTAGCCAAAGACATTAGAATATGAAGATGAGTCGTTACTCATACGATTTTTTTTGCACACGATGTTTCGGTGCTGGCTTTTCAACTGGCTTTCGCCCCCCAATGTAAAAACCAGAGAGACAGAGCAGCGGAGATTAAGCGCTCACTTTTTCGATTTCGTCGCCTCCAAAAAATAGCGCATAGGCAAAATCAATCATGGCCGCGGCATCTTAGAGATTTCTGTTAGCTGAGTGAAGCATTTTGTATGTAAAATTCGTAAGCTCCGCTAGCTCTGCTCAGCTCCTCGGTCTGTGTGCGGTGGGCCTTCCGTGATTGAGGAAAAGAACGAGATGTAGAAATACTTCTAAATTAAGATTTGGAGGTTTAAACTAGCAAGTTTTAAGGGTTTTTACGAGTTCAATTCCGAAATTGAATGCCAAACATTGAACAGGGACGTTTCTGATCGTCAAGCTTCAAAAACAATGCCTGATTTGAGCCAACGAACCACCCTTGATTTGCACCTCTGAAATTTTATAAACTAAAATCCAAAGTTTGAACTAAATCCTTGGGCTTGAGGCTTTTAGAAAAAGAACCATAGACTTGACCTTCATACCGAACATTCTATAAACTTTTGACAGTAAAAATATTCCTTCAATCTCCTACGAACCATTGAAATAAAGACTCATCGAAAAACTCTCGCTTGGCACGGTACAATTAACAAGACAAACTATTGAAAATTCTTTTATAATCAGTTTTGTTCTCGTTTTCGAATTCAATTAATCGGAATTGGTTAAGGCAAAGACATTAGAATATGAAGATGAGAACGCCATACGATTTTTTTGCACACGATTTTTTGGGGCTGGTTTTTAAGTGGCTTTTCGCTCTCTTGAAATTTTGTCCAGAAGCCAGAGAGGGAGAGCGCCCCAGCCGCGTTTTTGTACGCATACAGCAACGTATTCTCAAGCATTACTACACCATGATTCTTTTTTAGTTTTTACGCTCTCAACTTTGTGTGAGCGGAGAGAGCGCGATTTTTTCGGCGCCACCAAAAAATAGCTGCATATTGCAAAACCATTGTATGGGCGTTCGGCATCTTAGAGATTATATTGGTCTTTGGTTAAGCCTATATGATACCACATTATTTGAACCCATTAAATAATGCATGATATTAGCTAACATTGCATTTTCGGGGTGTGGAAGAGATAACTATATGATTATATGTGGTTTTCATGCATTAACTTCTTCTTATCGATAAATATGCTGGAAAAATATACCGATTTCAATTGCCATCGACCGATAGATTAATGCATTAAATTGTACTCCAAAACTAATAATTTCGTCATTAAATTGAGCATGGAGAATGAGTATTAGATAGAAACTTTGCTCTGTCGACAACGCTACTGTAAAGCGGCCCCCATTAGCTCACACATCCCACCAGCATTTGCGCAATTTTCATTTTAAAGCAAGCGCTCGTCGAGTAGAGATAAAGGTAGCGCAGCTATTGCCTTCCTTCCTGCGTACTCCTGCGCTTTTATGTTCCTCAGAACAGGAAAAGGACGATAAACTTCTTTTGAATTCTAGAATAAAATGCTGATCCGCTTCTTTTTTCCATGATTGCAAGATCGACACGCTCCAACGACTTGCTAAAAACTGACCACAATTTGCACAATGCGCCCATTCATTACACAAACACACGAAAAACTTTGCGCAAATAGCCCGAAAAATCAAAAGACTTTTGATTTTGCTCTCGCTTTGCACAAATGCGTGCGTGAGACGCATACACCCATATTTCACTAACACACACTAGCGATTTGCGCAAAAATTTGAGAGATGTATGGGCCGCTTTAGAAATAAGTCAGCTGCTCGCTCTCACTAAAGGCGGGTGTACATTGGGGCACAGCGTGACACGTTTCAGTGTCACGGTGTCACAGGGCAATGTGAACGGCAAACGGCTTGTCACAAAAACCGTGTGAAGCCAATGTAAACACTTTGTACTTCTGATAATTTGGTCACAGTGCGTCACAGACAACACGGTCACAGTGTGCCCCAATGTAAACCCGGCCTTACGCTCTCTAGATGCTTTTAGGTCAGCTGTTCGCTCTCACTTACGCTGTCTGGATACATTTGGCAATATGGTCGTCTCGCTCTAACCACAGTGATTTCCTAATGGCACTACAAAGTATCTTTTTGGGCGCTGTCGTTTAGCACCAGCTAAAGCATGAACGAGGACCCGACAATAGACAAGACTGTGCTTCGCTTGATCCCAATCCAATTTTGATTGCTTCTAAACATGTTAAAGCCATATATTTAGAAGCAGGAAACTGGAGTGCATTGGACTTGTAGAGAGGCTACAAGTCACATGACGTTATTTGGCTACAGGTGAAAGTAAAACTTCACTGCAATTGCCAGTCGATCATTTCCAAAATTTCAAAGGATACTCCCCGCTTATTTATTCTGTGATGAACAACAAGAATATGGCATTTCCTTCTACAAGCACGGAATGGAAATCGATTTCCAAAGATTTTTAATGTATTCAGGGGTTTCTCTGAGATTTTCGAATAATTGTATTGCACTTCGAATAACTGGGGTTTATATGCTGCGCGGACCACACCACACCTTTCAAGGGGTAAACCGTACTCATCAAATCTAATCTCTGAAGAGAACTATTGTCAGTGAGACTTCAATGTCGACTGTCCAATGTCGAATATCACCACTCTCTTAAGACAGACACCATTGTCGGAAGAGAGACTTCAATGTTGGAAGAAAGACTCTACTGTCGAAGGAGAGACTCCACTGTAGACAGACAGACTTCAATTTTGGAAGACAGACTCAACTGACGAAAGAGATACTCCACAGTCGAAAGAGACACTATACTGCTGAAAGTGTGACTCCAATTTGAGTAAGACTAAACAGTCTTGAGAGACTAAACTGTCGGAGGAGAGCCCCCACCGTCCGACGAGGGACTCCACTGTAGGAAGACAGGTTCCACTTTCGAAAGTGGAATAGAGACACCACTGTAGGAATGAGACTCCACTGTCAGAAGAGAGAGCCCACTGTCGGTCGAGAGAGTATACTGTAGGATAGAGACTCCTCTGTAGGAAGAGAGACTCCTTTATCTGAGGACTCCACTGTGGAAAGAGGGACTCCACAGTCGAAAGAAACACAGACTCCACACTGTTTGAAAAGTGACTCCAGTGTCGGAAGCGAAACTGAACTGTTGGAGGAGAGACTCCACTGTAGAAGAGAGAGACTCCACTGTCGCACGGCAGAATCCATTGTCGGAAGACAGACTCAACTGTCGGATAGAGACTCCACTGTCGGTAGAAAGACTCCACCGTTGGAGGAGAGACTCCATTTTCGTATGATGGACTCCACTGTCTGAAGCGAAACTGAACTGTCGGAGGAGAGACTGCGCTGTCGAAATAGAGACTCCGCTTAACTTTTGTCATCTAATCTATTTAGCGAGCATCTTTGAGCCATTTAACATAAAAATTCAAACAGCTTTAATATGAAGTGTTTATAAGAAAACCTCTAGAGATTTCTGGAACACACCCGATTATGATGATTTCCAAACTGCAATGTTGCTATCGATGGCAAGAATTCCAACATACGAGCGTTGTCCCATTACATATACCAGAGATCTGCAAGAGTGCCTGTTTTTTTGACTGCATCAATACTCGCTTTTAATGCGTATGCGGTGTAACTGACACTCATAATTTTACGGTCGAGTCAAATACATACTCTTTCTGTTATTGGTACTTTTGGGACTGAGTGTTTGAGAGTGTGTGTCTGTCAAAGTTTCTTTATTGAAGTGAAAAGTAAAAGCAATGGCAAATCCCGTATAGTTGTTGTTATCTCAAGAGAGAAAGGGAATATACAAAGAACGTTTTTGGGGTGATTCCATCAACACTCGCTCTCTTCTTGACGAAGTAAACAATTTTAGCCGAACGAGCGACAGCGGGTGTTCTTGGCACTCATAGTCTAAGCACAAATATGCCATGAGTGTTGTAAGCACCGCATACATTTTTTGCAGTAGTTAGAGACACTCGAGTGTGAAAAATATCAAGTACGAATGCGGTACACTTGTTGTTGCGGTGCACTCGTGCAGATCAGAGATCATATACCTATTTCAATAACAAAGGTGAAAGCTCCTGATCTTAATAGCATTAGCGTGTTCTGTATGTAAATATCCATATGTATGTATTGCTCTCACAGAATACTTGATGAAATATCTAAGAAACGATTAAAGAAAACAAGAGGACGATTAAAGCTAATTCGCAGTCGATTTTCGAAGTTAAACCTTTCACAATTCCGATTCCTTATGATTTGATCGAAATCGGGAACAGTCCTGCATATAAAGCATTTGATTTCGCGAGTTTTTTGAGCTTAAATCAAGACAAGCTACTAAAGAATGTTTTTTAATATTTTTATATGAAGAGTAATCCGCTAATAGGACACAGTTCCCAGCTTGAAGTGCCATGCTAATTATTCAGCCTCCAGTTGTCTTATTATGAAACGTACCTTATATAATATTCTAGTAATTTAGCTCTCCTCTCTTGCTAACTTTTCTATTTGCCTTTCAACAATTACAACTAGTTAATATTCACGCATAATATTTCTGCATAGTATTTTAAGTATAAAGTAATGGCAATTCTCAAATATCCAAAGAATATTTCTATATATTTTGTAATATGCTCTAAATCAAATATTTCAAATTGCTTTATAAATTAATAATAACTGTGTGTATGTGTATGTGTGTTTGAGCGCATCATCAATATTTAAACAAATAAAACAAAAACAACTGCAAAAAATGATTTTGTGCCTTCTTTTTAATACATATTCTGTGAAAATTCTTCTCTCCAAAATCAAAAACAATGCAAAGAAAGAGAAAGAAATTTTGTTAGACAACAATTCTTAAGATACAACAAATTAATCAATCATTCAAATTAAACAATTTCTCATTTATCATTTGATTCATTTTACCATATTTTGAACTTTTTCTTTGCATGTGTTTTGTTTTTGTAGTGTCTTTTGTCCCGTCGTTTCTGTTTTCGTTTGAAAGGCACAAAATCATTTTGGCTTGTTTAATTTATTTATTTAAAATTCATTACATTAAACATTTTTAATAACTATGTACAATATTTAAAAACATGAAACATTTAACTCTTGATGAATGAATTTATAAACTAAACCATAATTAGCTTAAGTTATTAATAAACTGTAGGACATCAAAACTCTTCCCCCCTCAATTCCAAATTAAAATACAAATTTCTTTCTCTTTCTTTTCTATTTTGCATTGCTCTCCCCCCCGACCACCTCACACAATCCCCTGAAAACTATACATCAAATTTGTACATTTAAAATTAAAAAAAAACCCTAGTGGGTCGCTGAGGGTTCACCCACCCATTCAACGCCAGTTCGGATCGAAGATCCTTTACAATTTGTGCCCGCTGGAACCACTACCAAGGAGTTTAAGCGTGTGCAGCAGCAAGTCAGTATTTATTAGATTATTTTAATCCATCCATTTGTTAATAAACTCCTCCCCTTTGCCATTTATACAGATCAAGGACAATCGCCGTGCTGATCTAATTTCAGCTGGTCCACAATCACACATTTTGGAGGGCGTCACCTGGGATGAGGCTAATCGCATCAAAGATGCCACCGTCTCACAGGCCGGTGATCATGTGGTGCTAATGGGTGCCGCCTCTAAGGGCATCATACAGCGTGGCTTCCAGCATAATGCGACTGTCTATAAGGCGCCCTATGCCAAGAATCCCTTTGATAATGTGACAGATGATGAGCTGAACGAGTACAAGCGCACGGTTGAACGCAAAAAGAAGAGCATTCATGGAGAATGTAAGTGTATGATAATGAAGGAGTGGATACAGTCTTATATAAAAATGGCTTTTACATTGTAGATACCGATACGGACTTCTCGGAATCAGAGGCACTGAATTCAATGCAAGCAGCGGGAGCTTTGGCTCATGCAAAACATGCACAGAGCGAACCAGAGACGGGTGAGTAGACGAAACATTTGATGTATTAAATGAAGAAGTAAATTGAGCAGAAGAGTGCAGTGGGATTTCAAATTGAATCATAGTTTATTTGAAACTAATGCATGAGAAGACCAAGGAGTTTAAACGACGGAAGGTTTAAAGGTATGTAAAAGACCTAAAGAAGCATCCAAATGTGGGGAGGATAAAAAAAGGTGAAGATTGAAAAAAAAAACCAGAAAACGTGTGTGTTTTTTAAAAACCCTCCCCAAAAAAAAAAATTTATTACTCACCATTTTATACAAATTTATAAACTTTTCTGGGGTGTATAAAAAAAAAACAGGGGCGTAGCGTGTGGTTTACCCCCCCGGGCGGGGGGCCGACTTTGCCGCCCCCTCCTTCTTGAATCCCTCTGTTCTACATCTTAAATTTTCTAAAATTAAGCTATTCTTATTCTTTGTATAAAAACTTCTCTGTAACATAAACGGTCGTACGCAGGATTTTGATTAGGATGACGAAGACCTAAATTGTTCGAGGTGTATTATTTTGCTGAAGTTGGTATTATTGACATTGTTAAGTATTATTGGGAAAAATTTTTTAACTGTGGGATATATAAGAAGAATGCGCCGCAGGCGAATTTTTTCGCAAATGCCGCGGAATCGTTTTTTCCATACCTCCTTAACCAAAATTTAAATAAAATTGACTTCGATGGACCGAAACAAAAATTATTTCGAGGTCGAACATAGTTTTTGATATCAAATGCGTTTCGAACTAGCTTTCATTGTAGTCTGCTTGCAGAGGTTTTAACTGGTGGCTGATATTATTGGACGAGTTGGACTACGTTTTTTGGAAACATAACATAGCCTAAACTGTGGAAGTCAATCCGTTCGATTTCAGTGGCAAATATGCTTAAGCTTAGAAAGAGAACATGAGATGGTCCTTGCTCATTGTACGCCATTATGACATAAGAAATCGAAAGTAGTCCACTATGGTATTGTAAACCCCAAAAATTCGGAAAATATTCGAAAACGATGGGTCGTGAGCTTTGGACGAATTAACGTGAAAATATTATTTGGTGTTTGTTAATTGTTCTTTATAATTGACACTATAAATTAGTGTTTTTTCCATGTAACAAAGGATTTAATAACTCATTCTGCATTGATTAGAAGGTATATCTGAAAACAACTTTCTGATTTTGCTCAAAGGTAGAAAATTTTTGGTTTTTAATATGGAAAATGTGGTTATTTTTTTAATTGTTCAGTTGACACAACATTTGTTTCATAAGAAATTTTCAAAGCATACTACAAATCAGCGCCCCCTGTATACGCCCTTGATAACATAATCAATATATTGGAAGGGCTTGATAGGAAGAAGCAGGATGAAACATCTTTGATTAAGTCAAACACAAGGTCTTAAAACTGCAGCATTTTTGACTCCGTCCATTGTAGACCACTGATCTTTAATCCCTTTAAACACTCAAGAAAAATTTATTTTTTTACTAAATTTTGAAGTGCAGAATCTTGCAATGCTCCCCATGTTGAAGTAACAGTGGATTCTAAATAACCTTCAGGAATACCACTATGTATTAATTTAAGAGAATAATCAATATATATTTTGTAATTATTTTGCCGCCCCAATAACCCCAGCCCCTGAAACTCGGCGACACCAGAAATTGCCGCCCCTAAAAATTTGCCGCCTGGGGCGGCAAGTATCACATGATACTTGGTGAATGAAATGCTTTTTCTATCTTTAGCATAAATGTTAAACTATAAAACAGGTGAAAATACTTCAATACAAGAAATTTGAACACAGTATTTACTGAATAAATAAGATTAAATGTCACAGTGATATTTTATATGTACAAATAACGGAAACCCGAAATAGAATTAGGTTAATAACCGAACCCGCACGGTAGCCGGATATATCGATGAATTGGATTTTTTGTTGGACGATAAGGGTTATTCCGATATGATACTAAACGATATATCAGAAAAATTACTATGGCAATAGATGCAAATCATAATATAAAACTATGACTGGTAAATAAAAATTAAATCGCAACTGAAAACACCATACGGGCAGCACTACGATCCAATGAGGTGTGAGTGCTGTAATATATTGAAGATATCGACATGAACCCTTGCTTATACGAAGTATTGTGCCTAAATAAATTTTTATATCATTTGAGTGCATCATTTTAAGGTTGAAGGAAACAGAAACTCTGACTATTAATGTATTTTGAAAATTTGTACAGTAAAATTTCAGAAAACCAAGCCATTTAAATCTTGAAGTTATCCTGTTGAAAAGATAAGATATAACGGCCACTAGAAATGGTCATTAGCAGTTTTATGGTGAAGTCCTTCATTAACAACTTTTCAGTTTTCTTAAACTTTAGAAAATAACGATATATCGATGTTTTTTGGACGCGATATATCAAATATCGATATTGAAAATATTGATTTTGATATTATCGATATTGATATTTTGAGAAATATCGACTACTTTCAACCCTTCCCTGCCCCCCATTTTTACACTTTGGGGCGATGTTCTTCTTCAATTGTTAATTTTTGTTCAGAGAGTTTTGTTCAGTTACTGTTGCTCAGTGAGTTGTTCAGTGACTTGTACGCTGAGTTCGGTAACTGTTCAGCTGTAATGGGCTTTGAATTTCTGTTATTTGTCAATGAATGGCAATGAAGCAACCTTCTAGTGTGGCAACCAACTCCGTTTTTTATGCAGAATGTCTTTGATCAGAAAAGATAACGATATTTGGATAGCTTTCACCGAAATGGTTGATAAAAAGGAAGCGTTACTTTAAGTTGCAGAATTTGACTGATAAAAACCTAACTTAATGAATTTTTCCACCATCTCCAATTCCAGAACACCAAGTCATACAGATCCAAACGCAGCAGGCGCCCATTCCCAGCCAAGCGGAAGTTGTGCTAAGCGACGGTAAGTTCCGAATATTTTCCAAAAGTTTCTGTTATTCTTTTTTGTTTTTACATTTTAATTTACACACAAGAGAAGACAACAAAAAATCATCTAACAATCAGAGTTATGTCTATTTCATAAACCATATGCAAAAAATGAAGTCCCCCTTCTGATTGTTTTGAGTTTGTTTATGTTATGTTATTTTGTTTATGTTAATTTCCAAATTTGAAAAATATTTCTTAAATTAAGCTCAGGTATTTTTTGGTTAGATTTTTTATTTATTTTTTAGTTTATTTAATTAGTTTGTATAATTTTAAAAATATTCTAACATTTATTTGATTTTACTTATTGCTATATTTTCTCCCTCTTTTTTTGCGTCTATTCCCCATATATCTTCTAACTCCAAACACACACAAAACACACATAACAATTTTAAACAGTTAACAAAAAAGTACTCGTAGCACTTGATACTGTTTCAACTTCCTTTCTATAAACTCCAAACTTTTGATTCAATTTTGTTTAACTTTTTAAAAGGAACCACCACCACCTCCAACAACTGTTGTACGGCGTGTGTTAAGTGATTTTATTATTTGTTTTTGTTTTTATTTAGTTTATACAACCAACTAGAAAACAGCAACCAACTATTAAATACCAACAAAGCTGCAATTTTGAGTTTGTTTATTTTAAGCAGGGAATCAAACCGAATAGAATTTGGAAGGAGGTTTATGAAAATATGGAAGCAATGGATTCCTATCAGATTGTCTTTTCTTAAAATCGGAACATAAAGCGATTTTTTTGTACTAACCGTAATGGAAAATTGGTTATACAGCCCCAAAGAGGCCAAGCCAAGCTTCTCTCAACCAAGCGTAATATATGATTAAATTTCCTGAAACTGTTTATAGCTCATTAAAATTTCCACTCAGATCAACGAAAATTAACGTTATGATTTCCTTGAAAACCTGTGTTATAGTTATAGAAACCGACTTTTACTAGAGTCGAAACGTAAAGCAAATTTTTCGGGCCTTTGAAAGGTCTTACCAACCCAAGAAAAGAACTCTCCCAAGATACATATACAAAAATATAACCTAAAACTGCTCATTACTTTTGAAAATATCGACTTAAGTCAATTCAATTAACCGTTTTGGATTCCTTGAAACCAGAAATTGGAACGTTCAGTACCTTTTCTGGGCCTTGAGATGGTGTACCATCTTCAAAAATATTATACTATAGACCAGGGGTGCCCAGAATCAGCTTACCAGCGCAAAAACAATACGAAATAGAAAGAGAAAACCGATTTTTGTTTGTGTCTGTGAGTGGTCGTTGCTACGCAGATCTGCCTCGATAGCGAAAAGCGTTCGGCCGTGTCTTGCGGAATGGGCAAGGGCGCCCCTGCTATAGACCAATATACGAGCATATTAAGAAAAACTGCGTATAACTCTTAGAAATTTCCACATAGGTTGATAAAATTAACGTTAAGGATTCATTGGAACCAGTATTATGCTTCTGGAAATCGGCTTTTCCTTAAAATTGGAAAGTCTAGTACCTCTTCTGGGACTTGAGAATGGTGTACCAATCCAAGAAATATCATTTTGACGACCAATATACAAGCATATGACCTAAAACTGCTTTTAACGCTTACAAATTTCGATCTAGATCATAAAAATTCATATAATTATGACCGAGGTTATTGAAAACATATCAAATAGATTGCTTGGAACCTGAATTATGCTTCTTTAAACCGCATTTTCCTAAAGTAGAAAAGTAAAGTACCTTTTCAGGGCCTTAAAAGGTTTCAACATTTTAAACAAGTAAGAAACTCGGTCAAGGCCGACTGTAATATACTCTGCACCCTGCAGTAGCAACGCTTTTGGTCATAATTTGGACAATAGATAGCGCCACTTCTTGATATTCAAAACTGAGAAATAGATGACGTCACTACTGTAATCACTGAAACTAACTTTTGGTCATAACTTGCGTATAGTTCATTCGATCTTAAGAATTCCTTCAGCAAAACGATAAATAATCTTGATTACTAAATATCTCTTGAAGGTACAAACCTTCGAACTACAAAACTGTGGGAGAAATAACGTTTTGAAGTTGAAAACAAACTTAATCCGCCTGCAAGTATAAGAAGTATATGTCCCATACATGTTTTAAACCTCTCTGAGATCTGTTTGTTCATAAGGACGGACAGAGGGACATGGCTATATCGACTCGGCTGTTGATCAAGTATGTATGTATGTATATACTTCATAGGGTTGGAAATGATTCCTTCTCCCTGTTACATACTTTTGCACAAACTTAACATACTCTGTGTACCTTTTATACAGAGTATAAAAACACTAACAAGATCAATAAAAGTCCTGAATCTGACCATAACTCGTACTAGTTTAGACCTAGCTTAATGAAAGTTCACGGTATGTTTTTATTGGAATCTGTATTATACTTCAACAAACTGACTTTTTCGAACTAGCTTAATGATAATAAACAATAGGGATTCCTTGGAAACTGTATTACCGATCTAGAGCTATAAACGGTATGATATTTCGGATCTAATCTTTGTACTTTTCGTTATCAAAATATCTCTCCTGGAAGGTTCTTTTCGGTTTGATTTCTTGCTTTTAAAAGTATTTTGTAAATTTTTTTTCTTAACAATTTGGCAAATTGTAAACCCAAAATTTTAATAAATTTCCTTTTCCTAAAACATAGGCTAAAGAAAAGCGCAAATGAATTGGCCGCTCAAATTACTTTTACTCTTAGTTAGCACAAAAAAAAATTGTTAAGCAAATGTGTGTGTAGTAGGGCAAAATGAAACCAGCAAGCAACACCAACAACTACTTCAACTACTACCTACTACTGCTTCCCTATTTTCAAACCACATTGCTGCTCCTCCTCTACTCTCTCTATATAACAATAAAAAACCAAACACAACACACAAAACAGTTTAAATTTTGATTTGAGAGGTGAGTGTGCGCAGCCCCAAAAAGGTGTTTAGTGTGTAGCCATCACAACAACAAAGCAAATAGTTTATAGAAAACCAACAAAATCATACGAAATCCTCTTCTTACCTTCATGCAGCTGTTTTCTGTTGGTTGCTTATGGCATGCTTACTGCACCCTTACTCTATCCTGACCACCCACTAACCAACTCTACTCATCCCCCAATTTACTAAACTTACCTACTGTAATTTAAGTTATTTTGGTTTGCTACGTCTATTTACTCTGCTGTATTTGATATGAAGAATGCCCAAGTTTACTTTTTTTGATCGATTTATGTTTATTTCTTGCCACTATTTTAGCCACACTTAGTTTTATAAACGGCGAACGTTCTCATACAGCCACAAATCGCAAGCCACCAACTGGCCGAGGTAACTGAAACAAGAAATTCTTGTCCCCCACCCCTTCTATCTCACCCTCATAAGTTGCTAGGGGTGTGTCCATACATTAAATTGCATTCTTGTATATATTTTACTTAAATTTTGGTGTTCAATAACCCCCTCGCCCATTGGCATAATCCAACACAATTGACGATTTAATTGCACCAACTAAACCCTAGATTTAGTTTTGTGGTTGAGTGTTCACTCATAACTAATTCCATTTATTTAGGGTTCCAGTAGAGATTTTAGCTCAGTTTTCAAATTGCAAAACCCAGTTCAATTTGATATACAATATTATCTAAGTACGTCAACAACCCCCCTTACAGATTTACAACTTATATTCTTGTAGAGTATATCCACACGTACGTATTTATCAAACTAGATATATCAACAACAAGTACCAGGTCAAATGAGCCGCAATTTTCAAATAACTGTGTGTAGAAATGAGCAATGAGTAATCGATTATTATAAAACAATTAATCAAAATTCACAAACAGAAGAAATCATTACCTTAAAACTAACTACTTTCCCCTTGGATAGCCCGAAGTCACTCGTGTTTTTTAGACTGGCGCGAGCCCATCTTATAAATTTGTGAATCCGTGAGTACAGAAAGCAAGCAGCGATTGTCACCTAATGCCCTCAGGGGCCGAAGACATTTCGCTATTTACACGTACCCCCGCCCAACGCATGCCGAAGCTGAGGCCAAGAGAGTTAACAGGCCTTCAATCGCTGGCTAACCTTTGATGCATTCAGATCGAAGCTGGTTCACGGCGCTTTATTTTCTCAAACCAATACACTCTCACTTTTTGGCCTCGCTCTCGATGACAACCGCTGGGCTAAAGTCTTTACGGCTCACCAACACAAGCACATTTTTCTCTCCTCTCCATTTGGCCGGCCCTGCTCTAGACCAGGGTTCACCGCGAAGAGAGATGGCTGCAAATGCGTGAACCATGGTATTATTAAGTCATCAGATATACACCATGCGAGAGAGGTAACTTTTGATTTAAACATGTGAGAGCAAGTTAACATCCCCTTGGCTACTGAGTGATTTTCATCGTTCAGCGGGGTACCAGAGGCATCCTACTTTAATGACTTCCCCTTGTATAATTGCACCATGGTATTAACTAAATGAAGGAAAAATGACTAAGCCAATAGGGAGAAAACTGCCGCAGAAGTTTTTGTTTCGAGACGCTTACTCTGTCTGACACATGTAAATTGCCGAATATGGTTATGGCTAAAGAACTCTGCTCCAGGCATTTAGTGGTCCACATCAGAGAACTGTAAAAAGAACACTTTTTCTAGGTTGCTTCATACACAAAAATTCCTACTCGCATTCAATCAATCAACAAAACTCAGCGTTGAATATAATCAGTCTAATGATTGATAATGTTTGCAAGCCAATCGGCTCTCGTGATCTCCAAAGCACGCATATTTTTCTGCTCTCTCTCAGTTTAACATCTTTGTTACCAGCGCCATCTCACCCCTGATTCTCACTCATTCTAATCAATCGTCGTTGAGCCAAGCGAACAAACACCCGAATTGATTGGAATGAAGACGAACATGATTTTAATCAGAACTTCACCAGATATCATTGAACATGATTCGTTGAGCCCAAAGCCAGATTTTTCGGCAGTTGATTAAATGCATTAACGTTTTGCAATCGAACGAAGCCGTTCTCTGGTCCATATCAAGCTTTGGCTATTTAAAGAGTGACCAGACTTTCTATCAGGGATGCAAATCAATCCTAAACCGAACCAAACCGTATAGACCCGCTAGTTCATGATAGTTCACCCAAACCGGCTTATGTTTGAAAATGCTTTACCGAACCAAAACCGTAAGTGAATCATTCGGTTCTTTATCAGGAGTTTGATAAGAAAAAAGGAGATTAAATTATTCGTAAATTTTATGAATTTGTATCAGAAATAAAGATTTAACGAAACAGCTTAGATTCCACATAGAGGGAAAAAACCTGTTCAAAAAATAAGTCGCCTTAAAATAAGAAAATTCTTGAGAACAAATGTTCCAAATGTTCTTGGAATGAGTAAAGTTGTTCTCAATCGGATAATATTTGCCTTAAACCAGGGTTTCCCACCAAGAGCGCGAAAACGTGACTGTCAGGCATGTTCTCAATTCCACTACTTTTTGAAAAGTAAATCGAACGCAATTTCGCTTCGGTTTTGTTTTTGTGTTCTGAATTTCGAATGAAATGGCTCCCCTTTTACTTTTTGCATTCCACTGGAACAAGCGAAAATGGCACTAGATACACAAGAGAGAAATCCAAGCGAAACGATTGGAAATTGGAAATCAGAGAGGCTGACTTTTAGGTTTCACTTTTCGTTTTTCGTTTGCACAGCTAAAATCTGAACTCTAATTAATAGCCTATTTCCACTGCTTCTTTCTTTCTTTTCATTTCTTGATCCTTGACATTGTCATCATTTTGACACTTTGACAAAAACACTCTTTGTTTGTTTTAAATACAGCCACTTTCAAACTTACTCTTTTTATTTTAAAAACTACCCCCTCAGCAATTCCTCGTGGAACCATTGCCATCGCCCTAAACTATCACGACACTAAATACACAACTTTTTTATATAAATTTTTACCTTTTATATTTTAACAAAATACGCCTACTTTTTGGGGCAATTGTCATCATTTTCGAAATGATAGAAATGAAAGGCAAAATTAAGTGACAATTCGTGGAATGATTCATTTTCTTCTTTCGAATGGAATGGGTAAAAGATGCCATAACAATTTCTAAAGTTCACGAATTAAGAAAAATTTACTTTATGTACATCTAGCAACTGTAAGAGTGCGTAATTTGGCACTTACTTTTCATTCCACCGACTAACAAGCATTACTTTTCAAAACGAAAAACTTGTTCGTTTTGGTGTTGCGAGAACATGAATCAATTCCACTTTCGAAAGGTTGCCGTGGAATTGGAATTGAGAACATGCCTGTGTGTCTCTCTCTGACACACAATGAAGGTTGACTTCGGCAAGCATTCGGTAAGAATTCGCAAGTAAGTTCGTGCCCCCGGGGCTATCGTTGGGGAACTCTGCCTTAAATAATAACAAAACTGGTTTTCAACAGAAAGATATACAAAGAGAGAGAGAGATCGAGTGAGAACGAGTTGGCTCTCTTTTTAGATCTCTCTCTTGTCTGCTCAACAAAGCATAAGTAGCCCTCTAGACGTGGACCAGCAAAACTGTTCAACGGCTGAATGGGCTAGAGCGTCATTCCATACGTTGAGTGCGTAAGGTACTGGGCTCAAATCCCAGTCAAGCCCGAACAAATTTTTCTTTGTTTTTTCTGAAAAACTTAAATGAAACAAGTCAGGTGGAATTCCCCGATAGAATTTATGGATGCAAGGCGAAGCCGCGCATATCCAGGAAGGGAACCCCCTTCCAAAAGAGGTATGGTCCCCGTTTCCTACTTCCACCCAAATGGATCGGCAAGTCCAATCAAATTGTGTTTTAAATGTTCTTGAAAACGTGAACAATTTATTAACCAAACATGTTCACAAAAATGGAACAATATCAACTCAATTTGAGTTTTTGTGTTCTCAAACAATTGTTTTTGAAGTGAAAACATTGTACTACAAATGAGAAAACCCGTTCATGCATACTTTTTGGTAACGATTGTGCTCGTTTTAAGTCCAATATTCTCGGATTTTTACCTCTGTGCACCATTTACACAATATCAGATTTGTCTTTTCTTTTCTAATATACATATCTTTCATCGTTCTGAATTTTTCTCATAAAACTTGCGGATTGAGTTGTGGGACTCCCTTAAATTCTGAATATCGTTCAGTTGGTATTATTCCTCCAACCTTAATCTAACTAAAGCTAAGGTTTTATTTTCTTCTGCACTATAAATACGTGCCGTTCTTAATTGGCCTAAGGTATTTACCACCATCCTGCTCTACAAGAAAATCCTGAAATTTATGGACGTCGTAAGCCCATCCGACTTCATATTCCAGCAATTGGGCACCATAATCTAAACAAAGGGCTCTAAAACAATGCCCTAATATTGAGAGTGAACCACCGAACCGTTATTTTCTACAGCCAAGCTCCCACTTTCAATTTCGGCAAAGTATTGCGATTTTAAACAGATTCTTTCGACCAGATTTGGTGGTGAAACTACATGAACCACTGAACCGAACCGTCCTTAATATCGGAACGGTTTGCATCCCTGCTTTCGATAGATATTATAGGTAAATGTTAGAACGACTTTCTATTTGTACATACAATACTACAAATGGATCGTTTCCATGGATTTTTCAATTGAGGCATCAAATAACAGAACAATAAATTTCAACCTTTAAAATTTTTAACGATTGCCATTTCTCTACACACAGTTGTATTATAAAATTTGCTGGATCTAGACCTGAGTCAAAGCTACACTAAAATATGCCTTGATATCCCTATAAAGTCTCCTTTTTTTTAATCCCTAAACTGATGCACACTTTTGACTATTTTTTTTCCACCATATCGAAAATTCCCAAACATATCAAAACAGACAAGATACCTTCCTTTCCTTTCAATGATGACAAGAACAACAACAGTTTGTACGATGAGTTGGACAAGGAGAATCATAACTCAGCTTCGACTAGCAAGTGTCGTCGTGGTTTGTTTGCAGCCAGCGTAGCCAGCGCCCATACTAATCCTCGTGGTGATCCCACAAACTTGATACAATCAGGCACAACAGCAGCCCCAACTTCTGAACTGTATAGCTATGCTTATGACTGCTGTGAGCAGCCCCATATATGCTCGACTCTGTGGAGATCTGTGCAGTTGGAGCAATTGAACTTTTATCGCAGTGGAACCATTTCGAACAGTGGCTCTTCCAACACCACACCCCGTCGTCCACGTGCACCTCTGCTACAGGCAAATACTCTTACTCCTAATCCACCGCCTTATCGCACCGTGTCTCACTTTGGCTTCCTTTCACCAAGTCAACCGCCACGTTACCAACACAAACATGTTCCAGCCGAACGGGAACGTCTACCCAGCTATCGTCCCATGCAGCGTGCCATTAGCTATGAGGAAATCTTTGCCACACCTCGCTATGAACAACTCTGTCAGTTTTGTTTTGATAAACTTTTGCGCCTGAAACCAGAGCTACAGCGTCTCTCGGCAAGTGCCCCGGGCAGTAGTTGTGAGGAGGATGTGACCAGTGGTGCCAGCAGTACGGCTACACCCAAACAGCAACAATTACCCACGCTACCCGAGCTAGAAGATGAGCTGGATGAGCAGGCATTGGTGATTGCCACAAAGGTTCCCTCTTCGTCCAGTTCCATGCACAATTTCCTTCAACAACTTGAACGTTTCAATTTTTCTGAGGAGTCAACCAATATCAACTATTTGCCTGGTCTACAGGCTCTGAATAGTGACCTTAGTATTAGTCTCAGTCCAGCGGAGAGTGCCACAAGTGCAGCATCCTTGAAGGTATTGCCAAAGAGGCAAGCTAGTGGTGGATCCGTGAGAAACATTACAGAAGTCTGGAACTTTGGCAATTGGCAGGAGGCGGAGGTGAATGATTTTAGTCAAAAACCATTGACAGAACGTCACATTACTCTGGAGATTATACAGCCGGATCCAACACGTCAGTTAATGAGTCGAGAAGAGCGTCAACGTCGCAAGTCGGAATTTCAAGAGCTATGGGAGGATCATGTGGAGTATTTTGGTAACAAAGAGAAAATGGAAGATGAAAGTTTTGAGATGAAATCCCATAATGATGCTACCCTAGTAGAGAACTCGCCAAATGCAGCTGATGAGCTGCCCAAAATATTACAACATTTCGAGCAAAGTCTTAGCCTGGCAGGTGAAAATCTAGAGAAATTGGTGGCCACCACCAAAAAACTACAGGAACTTGATAGGGAATCCACCTCAGAGCAGGAGACGGAGGAGTGCTGCGCCACTCTGTTTCGTTCAATAAGTTTGGAAAACATTGCCCAAGCCGATGATTTGGCTTCCATTACAGTAGAAGAAACCTCTCAATTGGAAACCCCAAACAATAGTAGCAATGAGCTGCTACTTCTACTAATTGAAGACGAGCTTGAAGAAGAACCCAATATTAATACCACCGATCAGGAACATGAAGAAAAACATGATGAAGAGAAACCTGTGACACCCTTGACCCCAGATGAGGAGGGTAAATCAACCACAGATAAGGAGAAAGTGGGTGTAGCTCATGAAAATGAAAAGGATGTGGATGAGCATGAATGTGGCACTCTACAATGCGAGGAGGTAGAGGTAATCTCAATGGTACTACAGGAGAGTACCTCAAGCGAGGAAATGGAACAAATTTTTATAAATCAACAAAAGGGGACCAAATCTTTCACTTCTCTAGAAACTGAAACCAAGGAGAGCCAAGAAGATTCAATGAGTACCGGAAGAACCAATGAAGCGGAAGACTCGTCCCTGGATAAAGAGGAACCTTGCACCTCTACAGACTACCACATCCACTCGCTTTTAGAACCTGAGACTCAGACAAGCGAGGAAAAACCAATAACCGAAACAACCAATGAAGCTGAGTTCTTTCCGAATGTCGAAGAGTCACCCCCAGAAGAAGATTCTTCAAGTGTTCATGAAGACTGTGCAAAATCGCCACTTTGCACCACTTCTGACTTCTACATCCACTCGTCTCTAGAAACTGAGAACCAGACAAGCGAGGAAGTGGAAGAAATCTACTTAAAACGACTAGAGGATACCACATCTTCCACTTCTCTAGACACTGAAACCAGGAAGAGCAAACAGGATTCAAGAAATACGGAATCTCTAGACGAAAAAACCAATGAAGCTGAAGACTCGCCCCTGGAAGAAGAGTCTTTAAGTGTTAACGAAGTTTCTATAGAATCGCAACCTTGCATCTCTTCTGATAACCACATTCACTCGTCTCTAGAAACTGAGAACCAGACAAGCGAGGAAGTGGAAGAATTCTACTTAAAACCTCAAGAGGATAACTCATCTTTCACTTCTCTAGACACTGAAACCAAAGAGAACAAAGAGCTAAAAGCGACAACCCCCGAAAAATCCCAAGAAGATGAAGACTCATTCCTAGAAGAAGACTCTTCAGATGTAATCGAAGTGTCTAAGACCCAAACAAGCGAGGAAGTGGAAAGAAATCTACCTAAAACGACAAGAGGATACCTCATCTTCCACTTCTCTAGACACTGAAACCAAAGAGAACAAAGAGCTAAAAGCGACAACTCCCGAAAAATCCCAAGAAAATGAAGACTCATTTCCTGGAAGAAGAGTCTTCAGATGTAATCGAAGTGTCTGAGACCCAGACAAGCGAGGAAGTGGAAGAAAAACGACCAGAAGAAACCACATCCTCCACTTCCCTAGACACTGAAACCAGAAAGAACAAAGAGCTAAAAGCGACGACTGAAGACTCATTTGTGGAAGAAGAGTCTTCAAGTGTAAACGAAGTGTCTGAGATCCAGACAAGCGAGGAAGCACCAGTACCCGGAAAACCCCATAAAGCTGTGTTCGGTTCGACCTTTCAAAATGACGAAGACCTACCCCTGGAAGAAGAGTCTTCAAGTGTTAACGAAGTCTCTGTAGAATCGCAAGCTTGCAACACTTCTCATTACCACATTCACTCGCCTGAAGAACCTAAAACCCAGACAAGCGAGGAAGTGGAAGAAATGTACTTAAAACGGCAAGAGGAAACCACATGCTCCACTTTTTCAAACAAAAGCAACTACCTGTCCCCAGAGAATGAAGACAGAAAGAGCAAAGAGTTTAAAGTAACAACTGCCGAAAGAAGCAACCAGACAGGATTCTTTTCCACCTTTCTTTATAATGAAGCGGAAGCTTCTTTGCAATCTTTCACCTCTTCTGACTACAACACGGCCAGCGTAGAAGTACCTTCCCCTTCTCTAGCAAAAGCTAACAACGTGTTCCTAAAAAGTGTCACTTGGCAGAGTAATGAAGGTTTAACAGATGTGGCAACTTCAACCGAGGTTGTAGAGCCCACACCAATAAGAAAGTACCCGACTAGTTACATTCCTGCGAAAATTAAGGAACAATTGCCACCCTCTACCTCTGCTGGCTACAATATCTTCTCGCCTCTTAAACTTGGAACCCAGACCCAGACCACCCTTAGACCCAACGAGGCAGCTGATCCTTCCATAAGCTCCCTGAACAGCGACATCTATTCCCCCTTAGAACGTGAGATACTGCAACGCATTGATGCTTCAAAACTCAAGGAAAGAGAGTCCATTTTTGGTAAAATTGATCACAGCATACGTAATAAGCTGACTTCGTCAAAACTAAAGCTAATGGTCAGTGAAGAGACCTTTCGTACCTGCACACACATTTACCACAGTCCACCATTGACCACATCCACGCCTAGCCAAAATAATGCCAGCCCAAAGAGCTTGCACAATAAAAGTTTACCGGTTGGTGGTACTTCAGCACACGTCCAGCATTCCACAAGTGACTCAAGATCACGTCTTTCGCGCTCTTGGACCCACAACCCACAGAGTAGCAAAACCCGTCGCAGTCCTCGTAAGAAGCGCAATTTTATACAGGAGAATATACGGAATGCTAGCAAGCCGCGTTCTAATGATAGCAGCAACCCTAAGAAGTACAACGGCAGCGGCGGCGGAGCCACCACTCCAAGTGCCAGCAGCGATGCAGATTCGGTGTGTACCTTTCAATCGGGACAAAGGGGTAGTGGGGCACGTCTTTGGGTCTCGCTGTCTACACCCACTCGAGGGGTTTGTAAACGCAATCCTGCTGGTGCCAACCGAACTAATCGCACTCCATCGACGCCCTATAACAAGCTACGCAAACTGCCACCACCTGTACACATGAGTCGCCGTCGCTTGAGCTCTCGATTGAGTTCATCTCAAACATCTTTAAACTCTAGCCGCACCTTCTTCATACCATTTCAAGAGGCGGAACAGAGGGGAACACGTGAAATTGATAGCATTTCTACAACTACATTTGAGTGGGATACCAATAGCTCCTTGTATTACAGTGCTAATGATAATGAATCCCCCACACGATTGACTGGAGGGGAAACACAGAAAGAAGTCACTGCAGATACGGATGCTGAGAGAGCTTGGTTTGAAGAAGAAATACTTAAACAAGACGAATTAAACTATTTTGAAAGTCAGCAAGATGACTTTAATACCTTAACAACTGCAGAACCGGAAAGCACTGAAGAAAAAGTGGAAGAAGAAGAGATGCCAACTAAAGTAAGTTTCAGGAAAAGTCGAAATGATGTTGAAAAGAATGATGAAAGCACGTTTAAGGAAGATCCAGAAAAGGTTGACGTAGAAGAAATGACTCAAAATTTGGATTTACTTGATATTTCTAGCGAAATTGCTGAAACAAGTTTTAACTTTGAAAGAATTGTAGATGAAACTGCTATACAGATCACAGAAGGGGATCATACAGAAAACTCTGATGAAACTGGTGATGATATTACTAAAGCCACAGAACTTAGCTCGAACTCTGAAAAACAAGATGGAATCTATCCTAAATATTCGGTGGGCGATAATATAGAAACTTCCTTTATGGAACAAGCAGCTAGCATACAAACGGAAGAACAAACTGAAGTGGAAATGGAAGCAAAGGTCAGCGAATTGGCGAACGATAAACTCAATGAAAAGACGATCCCACTAGAGTCAGCATCTAAAGATTCATTCCACGACTATGACAACAAACCTCATACTTCAACGGCAGCTAAAACAATCAATACAGATTCGGAAAGCTCTCAAGAAGATGAGATTACATTTTATACCAAATGCATACTAAAAGATATGAAGTTGTATGTGCTAGAAGATGAGATACAAGCACACCGCTCTATGAGTGTAGATAAGGAGAATTATGAAGACACTAAAGTAATGAGCAAACTAACCTGCATTGGTAATTTGAACGAAAGCGAGAACGAAACTGAGTTGCAACAATTGACTGTTGACTTGGAATTTAAAGATATACAAAGAAAGGAAGACGAGAAGGAAGAGCAAAAATTAAATAAAAAACCCTAAAACACTTGATTTAACTTTATGAATTTAATAGAAAAATATTGAACCCCCTACTATACTATCAAAGTTGAAGTTGAAAACTGTTGTGCTTTTTTTGTTCAAGATCTTTTCCCACATTCACTCCATCAACCCCATTTATTTTTATATATATGTATTTTATAATTTAAAGTAGAATTCTTGTTTTGGGGCATGTAAATTTTGTACTTAATATTTGATATACATACTAACACTCATATCCACATGTTTTTGTAATAATTGGAATAAACTTATTTTTTTTATTTGTGAAATTGTATTGGGGTAATGGGTTTTGGTGACAGTTTGAAGTACTTAAGCCCCGCAAACATTTACTACGAAGGAAACCAAAAGCAGATGAACAAATAAAAAAGAACATGTTCACTAGTTTACGTTTATAGATTAAGAACCGATATCTCAATCCCTCCAGTTAGTCAAACAGTTACCCGTTAACTTCTGTTGCCCTTCAATTAGTCTTAACTCGGATTGTTAACAGGCATTATGCATAGAGACCAAACTTTTCGTGGCGCTGCCTTTATATCAGGGGTCGGCAAAACATACATGCTCATTTTTGCGTTGCGTATATATGTGTTTAGCCACGCGAGAGCGCGCTCATTTAACACTTCTTTGTTGGTGCAAAAGAGAGCAGTAAAAGCTCGTATACTGTCGGTGTGTCGACGTCGCTACGCATCACTGCCGCAGAGGGCTGATGTAAACACAGTAGATAGGAACATGCCGGACTCTGCTTTATATGCAATTGACAGCTTTCTATCGGTGTAGCCAGCTTTCCTTTGACAGTTAAACAAGTGTCCCACGCTATTGCTTTATTGGCAAAGGGAATATATTCCCAAGGAAAAGAGCGTGTCTGGAAAAAGAGTTTTGTTACAGACAAAAAGAAAAGAGGGAGCGAAAAAGACACATTCAATTCTGTTTTTTGCTAAACAGACGCGCATCGTCTCTCTTTTTCAGACGTCTTTCATTACTAACTCCCAAAACAGAGTTCCCCATTCATAGCCCCATAGAAGTTCACACCGAATGCTTGACAAAGTTATGCTTCACTATGTTTTCGCGCTCTCTTCTTGTGGAACCCTGTCAAAAGCGTCTTTTGCGCCTCAAATGGTAGATCCGCTTAGTCCAATTTTGGCATACTCTTTCCAACATTTCGGCCGGTATCTCACGAATAAATGCTTCAATGTTGTCTTCCAATGCGTCAATTGCAGTGGGCTTGTCTGTATAGACATAAGCTTTAACATAGCCCCAAAAGGGGTGTTGCATGTCACCGTCTTGTTGACACCCAAACTTCCAAGTTGGATACCATCTCACGGCAGCGCTCACCATTCACAGTTACGTTACGATTCGCATCATCTTTGAAAAAGTACGGTCCAATGATGCCACCAGCCCATAAACCGCACCAAACTGTGACTTTTTCTCAATGCTTTTGGCTGATATTCACTCAAAATCGACATTCCCAACCCAGAGTTTTTTTCGGTAGTAAAAAAGTGGATCTTCGGCCAACTTTCCAAGAGCCCATTCACAAAATTTTACGTTGCGGTAGGTCTTTTGGCTTCAATTCTTGCACCAGCTGTATTTTGAAAGGCTTCACACCTAAGTCCTTTCGCAAAATTTTGCACGCTGTTAAGTAACAGAGGCCCAATTGCTGCGAACGGCGACGAATCGATAATTGATGGTCATCATTAACACTGGCCGATACAGCTGCGATATTTTCTTCAGTTCGCACTCTACATAAGCGTGTTGGTGGTTTAATGTCCAACAATGTAAATTTGGTGCGAAATTTAGTCACAATAGCCCGAACAGCCGCTTCAGAGGGTCGATTAAACAGACCATAAAATGGAAAAAGCGCTCGATGAACTTTCTTAAGAGAGCACGCATTTTGATAATAAAATTCAATAATTTGCAAGCGTTTTTCGTTTGTACGACGATTCATGGTTAAATTATAGACCAAACTGAAGATGTTTGACAGTGAAACAAAACACGAAACGTGCGTGAGCTGTTTAAGCCAGTGTTGCCAAAAAGATAATAGCTAAAAAATCACCCTTTAGCAACATACAGCTGCAACATCTGTTGCTGGTTAAAAAAAGATGAGAGCTAAAGTTTTGGAAAATTAACCAAAGAAAGGGAGTCGCCCTAATTTTTATACCAAATTCCCTACCCATAGAGGTCTGACTTACAAAATGGATTTAATGGAAAACAACTCGATAGAATTTTCTAAGAATTTAAATATATTGAGATACTGACAAATTAAATGCGTCCTTAAGAGATGAAAACATGCATCGAAAAAACGCGATAGTGGGTACCACATTTGACAGCCCCATTATAGGGACCATATAGGCCATAAACTAGAGATCTAAATAGACCTATGGCCATGTAGGCCATAAACTTGAGATCAAAATAGTACTAGTGCTCACAATAGACCGAACCTGCCTTATATGAAAAGTAATTTTTTGTCTAGTCCTCTGCACAACATGGTTCAAAAATCTGTTTTTATAGAAAATATCCAAAATCAGATATATTGTTGGACGGCCTCGGAAGGCTTTAAAGTTCTGATTTTGGATTTTTGATAAATTTTCTATAAAATAAACAGAATTTTTTGAGCCATGTCAAATCGTATGAAGAAAAGTCCGGTCTAGTGCACAACAAGCGCTGGTTTGATCTTTAAAATGCAGTTGTAAGCTCAGCTTTGCGGAATCAATCAAGCATGTTCGTTTATTTCGGCTTGCCCTTCAGATCTTCTTTCAGCTGCATGTGTGCGTGCGACCTAAGATTTTATTAGTAGACAAAATTTTGTCTGTTTTGCTCTACCGAAAATACACAACAGAGAACACATGAGAAAAAAAATATATCATTTGGCTCAGTGAGAGAAACCGCGTGTTCTTCGTTTTTTCCGTTTAGTCAGTGAGCTGATCCGAATTAAATAAAGTGTTGACACTTATATGCGAGCTATAATAGTTCGTTCAATATATTTGACACCTCATTGCAGCGACAGCAATTCGATATTGGTTTAAGCCAGGGGCCGGCAAAGCACACATGCTCATTTTGGTGTTGCGTGTGTTAACACTTCGATGTACATAGTTGTAAATTAGCGCAGTATAAGCTCCGTATACTGTCGGTGTATAGTCCTCGCTGTCGCAGAGCAGTGTTGACCAGGGACCGGCAAAACACACATGCTCATTTTGGCATTGCGTGTGTGTGTCCACGCGAGAGCGCGCTCACTTAGCACTTTGTTGGTGCAAAAGAGAGCAGTAATAGTATACTAGTGATGTGTCGACGTCTTGACGCTTCGCTGCCGCAAAGAGCGCTGTTGTATACACATTAGATAGGGTCGTTGAGAAAGCCAAAGTACTTAAACTCGGGTCATCTTGAGCAACAAATTTGTCCGAGGTTTACCTAACCTAAAAATTTGAAAATTTTGACAAATAAATACTGGGAGACAAAAACATCAGAGGATTTCCCTCTGCCACGTGTTATCATCCAAAGGAAAAGAAAAAAGTTGTAGATTTAAATGTTTGCAGGGTTTTGTAGTCCGTAAAGTTAGTAAGGTGTAAAGGGTAAAGATGTGCTGGTGTACTCACGACGTGTTTGTCCCATTGTGTGTGTCGTCTGTCCACTCTCACATCCATACACACACACACCCACTCATGGTCACCTCTCTCACCATTTTCAGCCAAGTGGAAGAAATTAGCACAAAAATATTCCTTTCTCTATGAGCCAAGTTGTTATTTTAACTCCTGCTTGGAGGATTATCAACGTAAGCAGCAGCCGCAGCAGGTGTATGTCATCTACAAGGTGAATGCCAACAGCAAGCACAATTATCCTCTACTCGCGGATACCAGCCAAAGCAGCAACCACCATAATACCACCATAGATGATCTCAGTATTAGGGAACATGTTCCTCTATCAAGCACACCCACCACAACCCACAACAGATCAGAGGGCCACAGTAGTTCCAACACACACATGGCTCCATTTCGTACTCTATCCCATCAAGGCTTCAATTGCCCCAGCACAAATGAGCCGAGTATTTTGTTGCATCCACAACAAAAATCCATTTGGCAAACGGTGGCCGAGCAACGGGAAAGGGTGGTGTCCTTTATTGATCTCACCAGCTTGAGTTGGGAAAAGCGCAAGCTATTGGAAGTGCTGGCAGCTAAACCGGCCGCCGGTTATGTAACTGAGATGCAAATTCAATTGGAGCCCACGCCGCCGAAAAGATTGCAGAGAATCTACAGTGCCATCGCCACCGACAGTGGCAGTCAGGATCTAGATGATTCCATTGGCGAATTGATTGACAAATTCAGTTCTCAGCTTAATCTGGCCACACCACCATCACCGCAGCCACTTCCAGCAGCTACCCACCACAACTCCACCACTGATGATAGTCTCTATTGTTCCACCTACACTTGGCGCAATTTTCTACCCGATAATCATGATTTGCCTGCAGGCGATGAAGCAGCCAATAGACCCGAGGCGGAGCAGGCTCTCTATCGCAGTAATGTGAATGACAGTGGCTTGGGGGTTTCCACCACACGACGTGAGCGATTGCCCACCACTAGCAACGAATCTTCCTGTACACAGGAGGTCGAGCAGGATATTTATCAGAATAGACGTGAACGTCTTTCTTCCACTCAAGAGGCGGAAGCCTATAGCCAGGGCAATCACGTCAAGTTGACCTTGACCAGCTCTCCAGCCTTACAGGATGCAAAGTCGTCCCCTGCCTCCATAGAGATACTCATTAATGTGTCGCTGCGCAACTCGGAATGTGCTCAGACTGTGCAAACGCATGAGCGGGAGTTTCGGGCCAAACTTGAGAAGGTCATTGATGAGGAGATTCAATATATATCCCAGCGTGCGGCTCAAATGCAGAATCAACACCAACAGCGGCAGCAGCCATCTACATCAGGCTCTTTGCTGCAGCGTAGCAGTTCAGCTCCAGCCTTCTGTCCTGTCTATAGCTATATGACTTTTTCCAAGGAGGCGGAAAATTTGAAGCCCACACAGCAGCGGCCCGCAGAGGGAGAAGAACTGCAGCATTTTATTGCCTCACTGGAGCAGGAGCTGCAACAATTGCTCAATAGTATTATACAAGCCCATGAGCTGCACAATCAGGCCATTATATATGAATGTCGCACTAGGTTTTCCCAATTGGCAGAGGAATTAGCCGCGGTCAAAGTGACGCCCCGAAAAAATAAAGCCCATTAGAGCTAGGTTGAGTAGAGAGAAACAAAAAAGGTGGATTGAGGTGAATTGAGGTGAAACTGCCCATCAATTTTGAGAACTTAATAATTTCATTTATTTTATTATTATTACTTGTTTATTTTTAAGCTCATTATTCAAGTTTTGTAACCAAATTGTTAGCCCTGAAAAGTGGCCCCATTTTTTTGTGCCTTATATTAAAAAAAAAATCTACTATTAATAATAACAAAATATCGGGAGTGCATTTATTTGATTTTCATCTAATGTTTTTTTTTCAACCACAGGTAACATTTTTTTCACATTTTTATTGTATGTTTTATGTTTTGCATGTTGCTTTTATTAATATCTAATGCCTGCCTGCAATAGTGTTTGTACCGCTACTAACCACCCACAAAATACATACATACATTCCATACATATTTAAGTACTAATCACATACATGTTTTGATTTTGTGTGCGTCCTTTAAAAGGTGAAGAGAAAATATTAATCATACATATTTGTGTGCGTCCATTGAGTTACATTTGTAGCGGAGATATCAAACAACTATATTTAGCTTTGATATTAAATACTTTTTCCTTTCTTTTTCGCAATGAATTTCCACAGGTGAGAATGTACAAAATGGCGATCACTCGGAGGCACACTTGAGCACCTTCTCACAGAGCAGTAAAGAGGTAAGTAGGCAGAGCAAAAATGCTGGAACTAGTTCGCTCATTTCAAATTTCATTTACATGACAAGCTTAGTTCACACAGGCAAATAATTTTACATTTTTTATAAAATGTTGATGAAAATTTGGCTAAATACACATGATTGCAGATATTGCAGGACTGAAATCATAAACTATAGTTCCATTCACTTATAATTTAATTAAATATGGCCGAGCACCTAGCCAATTTAGTCAAATTTTCATAAAGATTTGTCAAATTGTTTACCTGTGTAAACTTTGCTTTAAATAATTTCTGTAATGTGGGTCTAAAATGGTTTTTAACCACTTTTATTATTTGCATTTTCATAAAGAGAAAATTCCATTTGTTATTTCATGGCACCATAAAAAATGAATTAGTGCATTAGTACAGTAGGTCAAGAAAGTGTTTTGACAAAGGAAAAAAATCACATTTTTCACTTATATTGCAAAAAAAAGTCTGTTTAAATGGTAAAATTTATTTTTTTTTATTCTGATTCTGTATCATCCTTAGAACGAGTATGCAAAAGAAAGTAGCCAAATCTATATAGTTTTAGAATTTTCAAAAATAAAAACAAATATAATCCTTATTTTAAAGCAGGGCTGCAAACCTCATAAAAATCGACAGGGGTTCACTCCGGGTTTTGAACCCGCGAAATTTTTTGAGGTCGTGGCGGATTGTTCAGAAAAATTATTAAATTGAAACAAACAAAGGTTTAGAGGCTTGATAATATAATATTGGAGCTTGGAACATCGAACGTTTATGCAGGTCATGAAGCAATGAGTATAAGAGATAAATTTTTTAAGCGATAGTCCGCATTGCAGTCTTATTGACCGCATAGGAAATCACAGTGGTTAGAGCGAGACAGACATATTCCCAAACGCTCTCAGAGAGCGCAAGCGAGAGCAAACAGCTGACTAATTTCTGACAGAAACGGAGTAGATTGCGACTCTATTCTAAATTTATGTTTGTTCATAACTTTTAAAACAAGACACGCACACACCTCATAGGAGGACGTTGGACTGTACAGCTGTTTCAAGAGCCTCGCGGGTTCATCATCAGCAGGCTGTGCCTATCTTCTGCAAGTTGTCGGAGGCCATCGCATGCCAGCATTGCTATGACTGTTTGGGAGTTCCAAAGGCAGCACAAGTGCAAAACAGACAACTCCAAATTGACAGAAGACTTTGTGTATGTGTGTGCACCCATTTCGCCTTTCTGTATTAAGGGGACAAATTCTCTACCCTCAGTTAACGCACTGTATAAATTAAACATTAGAGTGTCTTACAGCAATCCTTCATTATTACTGACTCTATAGCTGGATAAAACAAATATATGAGTAGAAAAAGTGCGCTAGACTAATACTTGTATTTAAGGAACAGCTAATACAACAATTGCGACATTGTTAAGTTCTTTACATATGTAGAACGTTTTTCCGAAACTTTAAAGCTTAAATATTGCTTTTCATCTTTATCAGAAGATAAACATGGTAGAGAATCATGTAATCTTTTATTTACCATTTTTAAAGCTTTTACTTATAAGTTTCTTTTGAATATTATAAAATAAAGCAAAATGTTTCTCTGAAAGCTGTTTTTATTTCAAGGCTTAAAAATTGTGGGAAATGGCAACCGAACCCTTTTCAACTTTTTTTGCTCCGGTTCAGGTTCGGACTCGGGAAGAAAAAATTGTTCTGCTCCGGTTCAGGTTCGGTTTGGACTTCCCAAAAATTCCACAGCCTCCGACTCCGGAGCGGTTCAACTCCGAACCGGTTTGCAGACCTGTTTTAAAGTGTCAAGAATGTGTTTTGACAAAAGACAAAACTCATATATTCTTAGAAAAGGTAATCTGAGTTCCGCCATATTCGAATGTACCAAAAAAGTGGTAAACTTAGCCATTTTATGCATTTTAATTTAAAATCTACTGCTAGTACTTGAAGTTGGTGTTTATATAACCAGATTCGGGTTCAGCGAGTCAAAGTCTATCATTTTTTTATATCCTTTTAAGCTCCTTTAATGAGAATACATATATGGGTTTTGACTTGAAAATTTGATTTTACTTGTTTTTATATTTTTGATGTGAAACATCTTTAATTTCGGTACGGACGATTTTAGTAGGGGTAAAATTTGATTTCAGCGTCACGTGACGCTGACGTCATTCATATTTTTGTGTTGTTTTGATTTGTGGAGTTTCCCGGCAAACACACACGAAGAGGTAGGAAAGATGCTGAAGAGGGACAACTGGGTGGGTTCTGGGAGAGGTCTGGTTGTGATCTTTGTGGGATATGGTGGTATTTGGGAGGAATTTGGGTTTAATCTTATCTGGGCGGGATCTGGGTGGGATCTGGATGAGGATCTGGTTGGGAGCTGGGCGGAATCTGGGTGGTATCTGGGAGGGATCTGGGTGGGATCTGGGAGGGATCTGAGTGGGATAAGAAATCTTGGCGGTATCTTGGTGGGATCTGGGTATGATCTGGGCAGAATCTAAGTGAGATCTGGATAGGATCTGAGTGGGATCTGGTTAGGATCTAAGTGGGATCTTGCTTGGTTGGATCTGGGTATTATTTAGGTGGGATCTGGGCGGGATCTGGATGGGATCTTGGTTGGATCACAACTGCGTGGTATCTGGGTGGGTGAAACATCAACATTTGTCTCTGGACAAGTGACATCCTGATAAATGAAAGAACACTGCAGTAAGAGCTATTGATGCTGGTATTTCTACTCCCTGTTAGTTTTCTTCTTTTGAAAGACTTCCCTTACTGATTTATATGCCGTTAAGAGCTTGTGATTTGAAAATAAGCTCTAAACCTAAGCATCATGTTTCACATCAGAGCCCCGTGAGTGTTAACCGACACTCAGACCTTTTTTAAATGTTAAAACTAAATGGATTTGGCAACTTTTTTTGCATACTAGTTCTAGGAACGATACATAATCAGATTAAAATAAGAATCAAATTTTTACCATTTATCCAAAGCCTCTTCTTTGCAATATAAGTGCAAAATGGGAATTTTTTTCCTGTGTCAAAACACTTTCTTGACATACTGTATATTCAAACAAACACACCTTTGCCAACACTGGTCGTCTCTCTCTATAAATAACTCCGTTATGAATAACCCAACAAACATTTTCATCAAACCTCTTGTTACTAACTAAATGGCAAACGATATTCTCATTGCAAATTTCTATTACGGTTCCAGGATGTATCCACGGACGGTTCACCCAAGAAAGACAAGAAGAAGAAGAAGGGCCTGCGTACACCATCGTTTTTGAAAAAGAAGAAGGAGAAGAAGAAGGCAGAGGCCTAAGCAGCAGCGGCAACAGTTAGCTGCGTAGCAACAGGCGGGGACGACAGTGAATAATCGATAATGCAAACGACGAAAACAAACAAAAAAAAATCAATTTTATATGAGAGAGGCATCAACAACACAACAAAATGAGCAGCTAAATAATTAAAAAAAAAAAAAGATAAACTTCTTTAATTTATATCCCCACACACAAACTGCAACAAATTTAAAAGCAAAATAGTTCAATAAGGGCTTAAATATACTACGTAAAAACATTACATAGTAAAAAAAAAAACAACAAATTTTGAATGTGTGACAAAAATCCAATTTTCTTTTGTAATTGTATGTTTTAATTTATTTTTTAATACACTCACACACACACACACACACACACATACATACAAAATGCAATATTTTTTTAAAAACCAAACTTTTGATATTCTTTGCCTGTGTGTGTGTGTATGTGCTTTATATGTTTGATTTCAAGAATTTTAAAATTCAATTTTACAGCCAATTTTGCACACAAAATACATCATAAATGTAAACATGCAGCATTGTATTAGTTTTTTTGGATATATATAAATAATAATTATATATTTTTATGTACGTAAAACTGTTTATATACAAATACATATATATATACAAATAAATTATAAAGAAATACACTTTGGAAAAGCAGAAACACACCACCACAAAAGCTGCGCTATACTTACAATTTGGCAAATTTCAGCATTTATCTTGATTGTAAGTAAAATAAAGAAAATCATCACGAAAATTTACTCCAACAATTTATACTAAAATATAACTGCCATAGCATGTAAATTTGTAAGGCACAAAACACTAATCGCATTTTCCAAATACAATTCAATCGAATGTTTCTGCTTTTCATGGTGTTAAAATTAACAAACTTCCCCCTCTCCCCGCAACATGCATTGCTGAGCCTTAAAAAAACCTTGATTAACAATTATTTGCGCAACGATGTGAAGCTTATTTCTAGCAACTTTTTTGTGTCCCACAAATAGCAAAAAAGTTTGTACCATCTTTACGACGTTCTTTAGAAATTTGTCAATATTCAGATTCTCTGTGCAAATAATTATAACAAAACGAAAAACAAATACCGAAAAGCCCATTCGTTAGAATTTAAGTAAATTGCATATATAAATCTATTTAAATTCGTATTATATAAAAGTACACACCCACACGCGACACACACACAAAGAAAGTAAGCAACCAAAAAAAAAAAGAAAAACTGAATAAAACACTTGGAAATTGTACAAAATTCAAAGAAGGGTTGTTTCTCTCTTTGATTGAGCGCTGGAAATGAAATTGTGGAATTTGGATAGATTTTTATAATTCAAAAAGGTAAGTGACCAAATTATATAACTGTAAAAACATTGCCTGGCTAAATCTTTTGAATAAAAATCTTAAATGTATGATTGTTGCCTTATTAAGAGGTTGTACTGTATTTTATCTCTTGCAACTAGGTGGCAACGCTCCAAAATACATGCATATATATATATACGGAGAAGTGTTTGTGTGTGTATATGTATTGCATTGTTTCTTTGTTTTGTTTTGATCTCTGACTCACTTTCCGCTGGAAGAATTTCACCCCGTGATAACACTCATAATAGCATTTTAACAACAAAACCGCAATACAAAAAATCAGTATAGCCAGAAAAATTCATCTGCCAACATGTCGCTCGTAACGGATGAGGAGTGGTCTCAGTATAAGGTAATATTAGCAGAAAGAATTTTAGGTTTCAAATTTATGCAAAATTTTCATTCGATTCAGGCAAAATTCGACAAAAAGTACGAGGACCCCAAGGAGGATCAAGCCAGACGACAATTATATGAGAAGGCCAAGATCAAAATCGAAGAGCATAACAAAAAATTCGAAAGCGGAGAAGTTACATGGAAAATGGGCATTAATCATTTGGCTGACTTAACTGAGGATGAGTTTGCTAGTCGTTGTGGCAAAAAACCGGCGCCCAAGTGAGGGGAAATCTATGTGCTATGCGTTTACGGGAATCTCAATATCTCTCTATAAATGTATGTTTTTGTCTAATAATGTTTTACCCCACCCAAATAAACACTTAACAGCTGTTTGCATTTATAGATGTGTGTGTGTGAGTATTTATGTTTGGGTCTCTTTGACTATATGGTCACACTGACAAAATAACTAGTTCATGCGAACCAAAATAAACAGTCGATAGTTTCTTTAGTTAAAATGATTTTCATTTGCTTAGCAACAACAAAGTATCAGATTATTGGCACAACATATAGATAACTTTTTCTGAGAGCTTAGACAACGACCATCTAATATCTAAATCAGAGGTGGCCATCCACAGCTCACAAGAGCCGAAGTCAGTCGTGCTTTTATACAAACGCGAGCCGAAGTTATGGTTGTGTGAATCGGTGAACAATGCATGGCCAGAATTGGCATTTTTTTATTCGGACAACGAATAATTTTTAAAAATTATTTTTATTCGAAAATAAAATTTTTTTTTTTTTGAAAGGAGAAAAAAAGAATTATTAATTTTTTTTTATAAATAGGGAAGTTATTAACCAAAATTACCATATTTCCTCTACCTTTTCAGCTCAGTGTTGACAATTTGTCTTTTTCCTTCGGACAGATCTGTCCTTTTTGAAACTGCGATTTCCGGGAAAATTTTGAAACGTCCCCTATCCGGAAAAAATGCATTTTTTATTTTATTTTATCCTTTATTCATCCTTTTTTAAATTTTCCTAAGTCGCTCACACACTCTATCAATTAAAACTATGTGGCATCTCTTTCATATTGATTTTACGCCTTCGATAAGGATTTTTCAAAGCGATGCAACCCTGTTTTTATTGAGTGTAATCAAAATCAAACGTATCGAGAATCGGTTCATTGCGCTCTAAAGTTATGTTGTAAAGGTATGTTGAACCGAAAGACGATAATTTCTTAAAAACAAAAATAGTTCCACCAGATTCCCGAATAAATATTTTGGACGATGATCTTCAAGAGGACATCTAAGAAAACTTGTACTTGGGCTACGAGTTTGACACCTCCTTTATAACTTACCGCGTATTTTTGCATTAATACACTTATTCTGGATGTCGAACATGAAGAAAATAAAAAATAAATTTGATGAAAATATTTTACGGGAAAATAAAGAGCCAATACTTACAATATTGTAAGCACAATTCACGTTGTCCAATATTTAAACGTATCAAAGATATCCTAGTTCACACCAGAATGGTGGGTTTTTAAAAAATTTGAAAATTTACTCTCAATTTTTTAACCATTTTGGAAAAATTGGTTCCAAAATAATCGCATTTAAAAATTCGAAAATTCAATAAAATTAAAATTATTTTTGATAGATTTCAAACATGGATTTGATGCATTTGGGTGTTAGCTTTCACCGAAAAAATTTTTTTTATCAAAATCGGTTAAATAGTTCTCAAGAAATTTGGGTCAAAATGCGTCAAGACGGTAAAAAAAAAATCTCCAAAAAATTCCAAGTGAATTTTTTTTTCCAAAGACAACTTTTATAACTTTTTTTTTAAGTTTTTTGACAAAAAACAAAAGATATGAAATTTGTAAAATTACGAGGGTCGAGGAAAATTTTATCATATAAAAAAAATTGTTTTTGTTTATTTTTGTAAAACATATTTTCGGATCTACTTGAAAGTTTTACAGGATGATTATAAGATCCAAATAGAAAGTTGAAGCAAATAAAATAAATTTAAAAAAATTTTTTCTAAAGGTATATGCACACGAAATTGTTGCTGATAATACCATTCTCGATGAAGTGCTACATGAATTGAACGAAAATATAGATATTCATTAAATTTTTTATTATATTAATAAGAAAAAAATTATTAAAAGACACTTGATAAGGTTGTTTTTCTGCTTTTGTTGTTGGACTGCTCCCAAACATAAATTTCGTGCCAAACGGCGCTCAGGTTCGATCCTCCTGTCTTGCTCTGACGCAGTTGCATTTTGTTTGCGCCATAGAATGGCTGATAGGTTGGAGTGAGACAGCGTTCAGATGGTTCGAGTTTGTGACGAAGACGGTTGCAGTCTGAAACTAAGCTTGGATCGACTGTCTGTCGCTGTCTAGATATTAGATGGTCGTTGCTTAGACGCAACAAGTCGGACATGGCTGGGGGCCGAATATACGAACAACGAAAGCTTGCCGATGTCATGCATCACAGTCACATTTTCGTGCCTTCTTCTTAGGGAACCCTGCTTTAAAGGGTCGGAGATGCTTCCTTCTGGCTGTTACATACAATTGCACAACTTCAAGGGCTCCTTTTACCCGTTTTTACCGAGAACAGGGTATAAGAATTGCTGCTACTGCTAGGTATTGAGCTGTCAAAAATATTTCACAAAAATTGTGTACAATAACCATGTTGTTTTTTTTTTATGCAATAACCGTATATTTTTTGCCATCAGAATGTAACGACAACGGGAAACAATTAACTTATAGACCAGATTAGAACTTACAATCCATTTCAATCAAAGATCGCCTTTGGCGTGACTCACTCACTCTCCTTGCCATCACTAACATGCGAACTAGTGCAACTGAAAGTTTAGGTTGCCACATCTCCAATAGAACTAGTTCTATTTCGCCAACCTAGCTGCGTTCTAGTGCCGTCAACGAGCGGCAGTTCAGTTCGTTCGTACACACAACTTTTTCAAAAGTTTGTAAACTTTTCCTTTCAATCACACAGACATTCAGTTACTTGTTGTTGTTGTTGTTGTCTAATTCCATTACACGCACACACATACACACACTTTCCCAAACACACAAACGCGCGCGTACCAAGTCTTAAACTAAAGTGTCCATCTCTCCCACCCAATTGCAGGAGAAGAATAACAACCACCTTCCTTCAAGAGTCCCCCCCGCAGAGCTACCAATGTCCGGAATTATGCGTATGCCATCGATTTTGGCCAAAAATGCAGTCGCCTCCATGGTACGTAGCCAAACGGGAATCTCCTCAAGAAAAAAGAAAATTTTTTGCCTCGCTACCGACGGCAATTGTTATGTAATTTTAAAGACATTTGGCTAGCCGCAGGTGAATAATTTACAATTTAAGACTAGAAACAATTGCATTTAAGGTTACACAACGAGCTGTGATTTTCGCCAAATAAATAAGGAAACATTTTAAGCGAGACAGTTGCTACTCCGCAGAGGTTATGTTACGCCCCCGCCACCCGCCGCCTGTCATCATGCCCAGACCTTATGATGAAGGTGCGTGCAACTGCAATTTGTACGTCTGTCTAATAGGCGGCAATTTCAATAATTGTATTTTGCCATTTAATTAGATTCTTGATAAGAGCAACAAGTCACATTGAGTTGGAGGAAGAGGAGGCACGTCTGCTGGCTGAACAGCTGATTATACAATTGTGTTGATCTGTCCCGAAGCTTTAAATTTGTACTATTAATTTATTACATAAGTCTGGCTTGCTGTTCTTATCATTAAGATGATGACGGCATGACTGTCTGTTCGGGCTAGACTTGATCTGGGACAGGGAATTGTTTCAAACTGTCTCGGAATGGCGTGTGGGGGCTATTTACTTATCTGCATTTCTGTCAAGTTGAAGGCAATTTGCCTTGTTTTGGCAAAACAAAATTGCTAAATGCATCTTATCGACTAGGGTGGAGCTTAAAGAGGATTTGCTTAGTCACGTTAAGGGAATCCATTTTACGCTTTTGATTAGATAAATTTTGCATATGAAAATATAAAATTTTTCATATATTTAAGATTTCAAATATAGCAAGCCTTTTTTGGGATTATCATAGGATAGGAAAAAGGTTCGGCTTGTCCATTCCAGTGTTTCCACAAGTGCATTGGTCTCTAGGTAGACACAGATTTTTTGTTAGCTACCTTTGTCTCTTAAACTTCTCTTGATCCGTAGTTGAACAACAACCAAATCGCCCGCTCCCTCCCTCTCACAATGCAACTGGCAGTTAAATCAGTAAATTAAAAAGTTTACATAACAAAAAACTTCACAAGTGTTTGCGACTTAGTCAGTATGGATGATTGTAAAAAATAATATAAATATTTTTGATGGCTTTATGACAGAGCACAAATCATTAAAATGCATCATTATTTTGATCAGCTCAGATTTGTCTGCCAATTGAACAGCCAAATTAGTAAATTATTCTACCTAAGCGTTGAAATTACACGCCACAGTTGGTTAAATCTCCATTTAACTCATTTCGTGCCGAAATTTGGCTGCAATTATTTTACATTTGAACATCAAATATAAAAAGTTGGCTTACTTATAGATAGATCCTCGATTTCAAAAGTTTATTGAATGATTTGCACAATAAAGAAACGAAAATACATATTTTCCACATTACTTTTAGAGGAGGACGATTTAGAAAGATTTCTCAGCCGTATTGGCGTTCACTAAAGTAATATTATAAGAAATGTTCTTAAATCCACATGCTTTTGAAAAGTAAATTGAAGTATCGAAATAAATCCGCTTAAATTTTTTTGCAAACCACCGGTCCAAGCTAGAATGGCACTCAATACACAAGAAAGAAACCTCTAGTCCAAGCGAAACGATCGAAAATGGAGAGAGGCTGACTTTAAGGTTTCACTTCTTCGCCAAAAATGTGAACACATTAAACAAAAAAATTTTATAAATCAATTAAAGGCTAGAATGCATATTAAATTTCACTTACAATTTCTAAATGGAACACAGCATTAAGGAAAATTCACTTTATGTGAAACAGGAATGATGTCAAACATGAGCAACAAGCAAGCGAACAAATGCCTCAAGAGAGAAGAACAAAACGAAAGCACTCGTTGTAAGGGAGCCAGCCGGCGAGCGTGCTATTTATAGAACACACATATTAAAGGCTTTTGGCATTTTGGGCACCACTGCTTTATGTACATCTAGGAACTGGAAGAGTGCGTATTTGGCAATTCCTTTTCATTCCACTGACCAACAAAGATTACTTTTCAAAACGATATACTTTTTCATTTTTGGTGTTGCGAGAACATGATTCAATTCCATTTTCAAAAAGTTGCCATGGAATTGAGAACATGTCTTTATATTTATAAATCGTCGATATAAATTTTTATGGCTCTTCTCCAAATTTTAAGATAAGAATACATACATGTATATTAGCAGATTGGTCTAATCTGCTCCTTTTATTCACGGTTCTTTAAGATAATATATAATTTGGCTTACAGTTAACAGTATAAAGTGATTAAGGTAGGTCAGCTTTAGATTTTAGACACATCTTTTAATTGAATTTAATTCAATATTCTGCTGCGCGACTGATGTTTTTCGACTTCTTTCTCTCGGCTGCTTCTCTGCTGTGTCTGCTGTCAGTAGTCTGCTGCCCAAACAACGCTGTAAATCTGCTGTGTTATAACAAAGTAATTGATTCTCTTTTTAAACGAACACCGTCATCCAAAAAACTAGAATCTAATATTTTCGATTGGTCAATTTTAGTTAAATCCCGCTAATTGGAATATTTTATAGGTTTGCAGTCCTCATTTAGAAAGCTCTAGTATTCGAATATGTGTCCGAAAAATATTTCAATTCGAAAACATTGCATTTTCGTTTAGATTGTCTTTCACCAGAGACATTAATCGAAGCGATATGCA
>JAEIFU010001986.1:0-53256 GCA_018904235.1 Lordiphosa stackelbergi
TTTCAAATTGTTACTGTTATTTTGTGTGAAAAATTAAAGCATACGATGAATTAGTTAAAATAAGAAGGATTCTTGCGACCGATAATTTCTCGGGAATGCAAAAAAGAGTTTACGGTTGCGGTAACTCATAGTTATGTGGCTAAAAGGATATTTTACAAAAACGAGGAAGATGAAACTATTGAGAACCTATTCAGGCGTCTCAATGCAGTGTTGCTAAAAAGTCTATGTAGCTCTGTAGAAGACTCTTGTATACACGCAACATGTGCCCTATGCGGGATTAGCACAATATTTTGGTATGAACTCAAAAAGGCTATTTACTTGAAATTTTATGTGAATGTGGAAAACAAATTCCATCAGTTTGGCTACGCCTTAATATTTAGCCTCTATGGTAGTATCCTAAAATGGTATGGACAATACTTCAAACATTGAATTATCAACCGTGGTTATAATAGGCGTGGTTTTTAATCATAGTTGCCTCTCGATATCTCATCTATGTACATTTCCTTCGATAAATAAGTTTGATGAAGCCGTATAGTTTGTTTGCTTTATAATTTTATGATTAATTGATTGAACTGATGACATCCAAGTCGAGTACGAGTCTTCGGCTTCAAAGAAGAATTAATCTACAAGGGATTCTGAATTGGAGGAAATGTCGCGGCATGCCGGTTGGTTTGCATGAAAAATTCAAATCCGTAAAATCATTAGGTGAACGTTTGCAAATTTTGACGGTTCTTCCTTGGTCCTGGTCATTTTATTACCAGACAATTAGCTCCAAAAGCAACTGACCTGATGGAAGCCCGAGAGTTCTTTCCATCACCGATCACCACGAAATTTGAAACGTCTCCATAATGAAAACAAGGAGAAAAGCGTAAATACCCATGGAGGGTTTAGAAAGTTCGCTGAGCTAAAACCTAAGCTGTCCATTTCTGAAGTATAAGAACCGTAAAAAATAAGATATAAATAAAGTGAATTCGAATTTTTTACATCTTCCCTTTTTTGTTATACAATACTGATTAACCTAACCCATTTTATATAACATCACATTTTAAAACAAGTGAGAAAGTCGGTCAAGCCCGGACAGACGGACATGGCTATATCAAGAATATATATTCTTAATGTGGTCGGAGATCCTTCCTTCTATGCGTTACAAACACCCGGACAATTTTAAGGGTATAAAAACCATTAATTTTTGCTTAAACCCGGCCTAAGAATGGACTTGTGAGTATTTTAAAATTTCTCTTGGTTAAAGGACATAAAAATAGAAAGATTATAATTTGATCCGTTTAAAATTTATGTTCCCTGTCGTTTATCTCGCGAACTGTTGATGGAAATGTCAAGCTAATAGGATTATATTTTGATTTATGCGAAATCAACCTATCGGCCAAATTGCAGTGGAATAAGTGTGGAGTAGCAACTGCAAGTTTAAATAAACATTGCTTGGGATTGAGCAACCTGACTTTATATTTTAAAATAATTTTGATTTTTATTTTACAACATAAAATCTTGTTTTCGATAGAGCTTACTCACCGAAGGCCTTTTGCAACATTTTTTAACACAAAATTTTGATGGAACTGCGTTGTGGAATAATTTCAGACAATATAAAAACGAAAAATGTTCTTTAAGCTGTTTAGAAAAGAGCGCGTATCTCAAAGACTACTAAATATATGAACGTATAATTTTGCATAGTTATCAGTGACAGTGTTGCATGCAATACAAGGAGAAACTGCACAGAGAAAACAAAATTGGCTACTCGGCGCGTGTAGAAAGGTCAAAAATCAGCTCATTCCCCCAAATAATTCTACATTTTTCATGCAGCAATCTGAATACCAAACGGTCTTTTAGGTTTTCTACATTAACGTTTGGATATTGAAAATTCTACACGAAAAATGTAGCTCCACATCAGAACTGAATTCTTATATTTTTCGTTTAGCAAGCTGGTTGTCACACGTGACCTGTGGGATTTCTAAATGTACGTTAAGATTTACAAAATCTGAACGCTGCGTGTTGAAAATCTACACGAATTCCTGTACCTTCGGTACAAAATAATAATTATAAATTATAACAATTATTAAAATCAAAAAAAATTTATTTTAAACCGAAACAACCATTTAACATCGTTTTTGGTTTGAATTAGAATTATTTTAAAACCAGAAAAATCGAATTAAAATCGTGTCTATATTTTGTCTAAGTTCGATATTTTCTAGAAAGAGGATCAAAATCTCATATCCGGGGGTGCCACAGAAATCTCTAGAGATTTTGCCGACAGTTGTTGGTTTGTAAATCTCTCGAAAAATTCGTTGGTGCCACAGAACTTCTAGAGATTTCATTTTCTAATTAGAAAATTTAGTTGGAGCAACAGATGTTCCAATTGATGTTCCATCTCTAAAAACTCTAAAAGGCTGAAACCTCGCCAAAAATTTCGCTTTTTTTGGAAGTGGGTTAATTTAATGATTAACTGAAATTTTTTGATTGTGTTATATGTTTTATGATGCATTTTTATTAATTTTAAGTCGCATTCTCCACCAATATAATGCAAAATTTAAAAAATTGGTTGGCGCCAAATATAAGGGGAATTAGTTTCCATTGCCCTCAATCCGCTAGCTCTTAATCCGCTAGCGCTACAGGGCCCACCTCACAAAAGGCGCTAGTGAAAAAACGAGCTTTGCAATATCTCTTAACAACAACTTTGAGGCATTGAGAACAAACCAACCTAATGAAATTTCTGTGGCACCTAAAGAATTGGAATTCGGTTGGAATTTGTGTGGAAGAGGTTTCTGTGGCACCCCCGATCACGCTGTATTTTAACAATAACAGCAGAGAATATTTTAGTCTGCGCCTTTGCTCTAATCAAATACTGCTTTCTATTATCACTTTGCATATTTAAGACCTAGAAAATAAAGTTTTTTCTTTCAGTGTATCCCAGCAAATTAATTAATAATATTTCAGCTCAAGCCCCAAATATCTGGCTAGAAAACCATTACAAACTATACCAATTTTTATTTATTTTAACAGCACGATGATTAATTTGATGCGCCAAAAATATGGAAACACTTCAGACTGAGGAACGGAATGACAGGCCCTTTTTTGTGGCGTGGGGAAACAGCTGGAGTTTGGCGCTCTTTGGAGCACGCGCTCATTAGAGAGGCACCACAAGAGGCCTTTCGAAGTGGGACCACACTCGGGCTGTACCTACATTAAACTATGCCTGATTATAAAATAATGTTGAGCAATTAATTGCAAGACGACAACGAGGCAGCTGCAGCAACGAAGCGATAAACATTTGCCAGTTGTAAAATTGTAAATATTTCTACCATTTTCTGCTTTTGTGTTGTGTGTGCGTTGAAATATGTATTTGTCACCCGTATCATTTGCTGTGGAGCGTTAAAGCGACAACAGTCCACGACAGTAGTTCGAGGGGAGTAGCTAAATGGCTAGCAGCCATTTCTACCGTGTAACTCTTACCCATCCTTAGGCCCCATCCCGTATGAGCGTCTGCAAACGACCAATTTTAGCCCTTTTAATTATGGGTCACAGTCAATGAGCAGCAAGCAGCCATCGCCACTGGCCGCCTTGCATTTCCTGTCGACAGCATTTGAATTTTCACTTTAACGCCTATTTGCTCCTCCATTTCTTAAACGGCTTGTGGTGGGTTAATTGTTGTTTGTGTACCAAGTGGATGCATAAATTTGTTTTATTTTTGTTACCCTATGTAACTTTGGCCTAAATGGCGATGCGGGCTGATCAGGTGAAAACAAAAGAATCATCAGCTTTCCGTTCACTTACCCTTCCTCTCTTTTTCTGTATTTCCTCTGGTCATGTTATATTGTGTTCATTTGTTTCAGTTCTTGACTCTTGTTTAATGCCACAACACATTAAGTCCAAGTGCTTATCAGCCAAGTGAATACCAGCAGATTTCAAAGGTCAATTCAAAGATGACAATCTAGTTAAAAGTGTTGCCAAATCATTTTTACGCAAAATTTGTTTAATAAGAATAGCTACAAAATTAAAGTAATAAACTTAATAATACATGTTTAGATTATTCTTATTCGTTTCTTAGAGTGAAATTTAAAATGTAAAATGTGGCAAATTTCGATTTTATCACTTTTCATCAGAGATCTAAACCGTAACCGAAACCGTAACCCTTAACCGCTAAAAATACTTTAAAACTTGTAACCGAAACCGTAACCGTAACCCAAAAAAATTGTTTCTGAAAACCGTAACCGTATTACCTTTATTCCCATAACTGGTTATCAGTACCGAAACAGAAACAAATTTACGGGTTAATTTCGGTTTTCCTCTACTAAAACTTTCGATAAACGTAAATCAGTGCCGGGCAAATGTAGGGGACAGAAATGTGTGCTTGTGTGTAGTGAGCAAGAAAGCTCTCTACAGCCGTTTTACAGGCAATTCGGAGTTTACCGATTCATACAACCATAAGTTCGGCTCGTTTGCATAAAAATATGAATGACTTCGGCCTCTGGTAGCTATGGCTGGCCGGCTCTGGTCTAATAGAGAAGACAGAAAAATATGCCCTTTTCTCTCTGACACTCAGTTATGCATGGCCGGCTCTGACGTAAATGAAACATTTTACAACACAAAGAAAAGAGAGCGAACGAGAAAGAATGAGTGCAGCTAACCAAAATCTTTACCCTCCTCATCTTTCCTTATACATATGTGATATTACACTGGATGCTGGCTATTTTAGCGGATCCAAAAATGTACGACTTCGGCTTAAATTTGGCATCAGCTAATTCTGATTTTTTCTGTAACCTAAGATGTGGGACAAGATTAGCGAAATTATTACAGTTTGAGCACCAGAAAAAGTTGCTTCAACAAGAATGCAGGGCGAACTGTTAGTTTTTGGTAACTTGTATTCTATCTGGATTCAATGTTAATTTAATTTTAAGGAGTAGAATTTTTAACAAATCCCCGCATTTTTCGGCATGATTTGTCAAAGTTATATTTGATATTTATAACCGTAACCGTAACCAAAACCCGAAACACAATTAGTTAAATAACCGTAACCAGTACCGTAACCGATATCCCACAACCGTAATACGGACAAAACAGTAACCGTAACCCAAACCGTTATTCGTTCGGATTTTAATCCCTGCTTATTATACCCGTTACTCGTAGAGTCGTGCAAATGTATGTAACAGGCAGAAGGAATCATTTCCGACCATATAAAGTATATATATTCTTGATCAGCATCAACAGCCGAGTCGATTTAGCCTTGTCCGTCTTGTCCGTCCGTCCGTCCGTCCGTCTGTATGAACAACTAGATCTCAGAGATGGTAAGAGATAGAGGTTTGACATGTATGGAACAAATGCATTTTTTATCTGCACGCAGATCAAGTTTGTTTCAAATTTGGGCCACGCCCCCTGCCGCCCCCGCAATTTGGAAAAAACGTTATATATCCTACAGTTTTAATGATAGACGATTTGTACCTTCTAGAGATAGTTAGTAATTAGCAAAATAAAAATCGATTTGCCGAAGAAATGATAAAGATCGGATGAACGGTTCTCAAGTTATGAGCTAAAAAGCGAACCAAGCCCCTCCCACCCTAGAAAAATGTTGCATACTTTTCGGATGGTCACACTAAGGAACGCAGAAACACTGTTAAACATGTTTTTTCATGAGTAACGGGTATATCGAAGTCGGTTAGAGCCGACTTTAACTTTCGCTCTCGTTATTTCTAATTTCGTTATGAAATCACCATGAATTGCTGGAATTCCTTATTACTATTACTTTTATATTCTCATCTATCATTCAATTGTTTTTTCTTTCTCGTACTTGCATTGGTTGAATTGAGAGTCCTGGTTAGTTTTTTTAATAATTTTTTTAAATACAAATTTGGTATAAATAATTGGTAAATTTGGTAAATTAGTACAAATAATTAGCACAACCCATCGGAGAGCAGCATCAGCAAACCCGAAAAGGGTCTAAACTGGTCTTTGAAGAAAACTTTTTTCTCAAATGATGGTAAAATTTTCAAACTTAATCGTCTTGTTGGATTTTATTACAACCACTTTGGCACATGGCCTTAAGACTCTTCAATTTTCATTTAGATGGTCATATTTTGTAGCCTTCTCAAAAAAAGTGTTGGTGGCCGGTTGTGGCGCAACGGTAAGTGTGTCGTCCTGCTGTGCAGGGGGCGTGGATTCAATCCCGCTTCTGACCATCTTATAAAAAAGGAGTGTCTTTCTTAGAAAATATTTTTTACACATCCGGTCGCCTTCACCAGCTATTGGCGCCAGCTGTGAGGTAACTAGCCATGCAAAAGCTTCTCAAACCTTGCCCTTCGGATTCGGCATTAAACTGTAGGTCCCTTTCTCTTGTACGTAAAACTATAAGCGAACTCGCAAAGAGATTGTGAGAAGCTTGAATTGGCCCTTTTGGGCTGTAAAGCCAATTTCCATTTCACATCACGAAAGAATATATTCCAATTTATGGCAGGACAACTAGATTCACACACGAAAAGTGTTTAGAAGTTATTAAATGGCTACGTGATTTGTCATAAACCTACGAGCCTAATTTTCGACCTATTTACGTTTAGGGTTTTCACGTCAACTTGGTTATCAAGATATCTGTTTAAAAAGTTTTTACATGCCTCACCCAGATATGAACCTGGGTGTGTTTCACTTCCAGTCTCATACCTTATTCTCTACACCAGAGGCCGGAAAAACATATGTGCTCATTTGAGCGTTGCTTGTGTGTGTTTAGCCACGCTCATTTAGCACTTCGATGTTATTACGAAAGAGCGCAGTTTAGGCTTGTATACTGTCGGTGTGTCGAAGTCACTGCCGTAAAGCAGTATTCTATCCACAGACAGGCTTGAATCCAACGTATTTAAAATGTCTGTAGAACCTAAAACATTGTGTTTGATTGTTGAATTTGGTTGAACCAAATATATATAATACGAAGTAGGCTATATTCAATTTTGATTAGTTTTCAGCTTTTTTACTTAATTGTCTTCAGTATTGTATGACATAAAAATTGTTCCTTAAAATCTATCTGGCGCTTCAAAGAGTAAAATGTTTTAATAATAATGACATATATTATTCAAAATAATATTTGGAAGACTTCTAACCAAATTTCTCGCCTTAAAGAACAAGTTGTCAGGGGGTAATTATTAGTTAAGAGTATGGAATTGTCCAATTGTGGATTTATTTCTTATATTTTATAGCAATCTACACAAACGACCTCTAAAGTCTTTGAGGAAGATAAAATCGGAAATTTCCATACATGGATATTAATCTGTTGTCATATCCTTGAGTCAAGCCAGCACAATGAGAGACTGATAAACGGACGTACGAGTAATAAGTAATTAAATTTCTGTGATGTTTATCATACACACAAGAACAAATACCAATGAGCCCGTACCCCACCCCTTATACGAACGGCAAAGAACTTCAAAAACTCCCAATACACACATAACTCTCGTGTGTGTGTGTGGCATAACGAAAAAGTTATCCGACCAATCGTATTCATTCACCAACTGGAACTGGGCTGCCTTCCAGGCAGCAGCGCATACGCATACCCGTGCAAATGGTGTATCTCATGGATACATTTTACCACTCGAGCCAGGCAGCAGCTGGCCGTGGCTCCTCTTTGAGTTTGGGCTGCTGTCGCTGCTGCTGTTGATTATGCGCCGACGTCGTTTTGTGGAGTTTTGCCAAATTTATGCGGGTGTTGGCTGCCCCCTACTTCCCCGTGGCCGTCTTTGTCTCTTTTGTTGGTTTTTGTAGGTGGAGCCAGAGCCATAATATCATTTCTTTGTTGACAAAACGAAGTTTGTTTTTTCTTGTTTTATTTTAGTTTTTTTTTTCATCTTCTCCATTGTCTCTGGCAGATACGTGAATTTTGCCCTGGTGCACACACATAAAGCGCACAGGTTGCCACAGTGAAAGGTCGTCATCTCGTCGCGTGCGCAATTCGGGACACAGAAACTAGCGACGGCTAAATGCGAGACTTACGGTAGCGGAAGTGAATGCGAAGCGACACTTAATTGGCATATAATGACCAAAATGCGCTGCAGTGAAGTGAAGTGAAATCGTTGAAGGAAAGAACGCCTCTAAGCTGAGATAATAAAAAATATATTGGATTTATTACATGCTGTAGCGGTTACTCTCAATTGATTTGGAATATGGTTGTTATGTAAGTGTGGTTGGTGCTATCATTTTCTGTATTATGTTTCAAGTAGAGAAAATAAGATTCTTAAGACAGCCGCTCAAAAAGAGTTCTTTACCTAAGCGAGCAAACCCATTTTTTGTAGGAAAACACTTCGGCTAATCACAGCATTTTTGCACATTTTAAACAAAGAAAAGTCAAAAAAAGGCTAAACTTTTGAGCTAATGATCTTCGTCACATAAAAGCAAAGTATAAGGAGAGGCCAGGTTGTCTGATATCTCTTTTACCATTTTACAAATATCAAAAACTAAAAGATCGTTTGAACCCCAAATACATGGTAACCTAAAATGACAGCTCAAGACAACCATATTGTGTCAACGAAAGACTTGATCTTTATAAAATCTATGTAGATCAAATAACATCCGATTCCCTTCGCCCTATAATCCTCATCTATAACCACAAAATTGCCCAATTATTACTAAATTATTTCTGAAGAAATATAATATTAACCCAAATTCCTTAATAAAGTAAAATATTATTCTTATTAAATGAAAATGGGTATTACCCCAGGGTTCAAAGTTTTTAGAGACGAGCTGCAAAACCTTCACAATGCATCAGACAGCTTAGACTAAACAATTTTTCGGTTCCATCACTAATCTAGAGTTTCTAAATAAACGCCAATCGTCGAGGTCAATCGTTAGTCCATGGTAATATAATTCTTGAGGTCCATTTGACCTAATAAAATATGATAACAATTTTAAGGTTTTCGGGAATCCAGCAAAGTTCCAGGTAATTTGTTTTACAACTAATGGTCTGCCGGTCTAGAGCTAAACCTTATAGAAACAGACCATCGAACGAACCTTTTAAATTAGAGACCGCCTATGTCCTTAACATATCCCCAAGGCCTCTTTTTTGGAACATGTTTGGTTCAAAATACATGTTCTCATGATATATAAATTTTACAAATCGTTAATGTTCGAAATTTTAAGGTTCCAGTTTTTTAATTGAAGGTATTGGTTCGTTTGGCAGCCAAACCAAGGGGCTGCCTGTTTACTTCTACTTAAGTCAATGATGATTCCAAGGCTAAAATACTATAATTAATTGTTGCAATTTTTAAAAGACATTGGCAAGCGTCAACATTTCGGAAATAACTTTACAAATCGTTATCATCTAAAAGTGAGATTGAATTCATATACATACACTTGTTGACTTTGAAGCTGAATTTCAGCAAATCAAATAAATCCATTAAATTGAGTATTTTCATGAAAGTATTTTGATACACTTCAAATAGCGACTTCGACCAAACTTCGCAAATCAGCTTAAAAATATGACATATTACCCATGACCGTGTTTGAGAGCGATAATATTGAGAACAAACCAGTTTTTCTCACTAAAACCCATTTTTCCGAACGAACATTTGTAGGCAGCTACAAGAAGTAGTCATCCTATCCGGTCGGTTCCAACATATTAGCAGCGTGCGGGTGAAAAAGAAGACTCTGTGTAAAGTTTCAGCTCAATATCTCCAAAACTGGGGACAAGTTCGCGTAAAAACAGACAGACGGACGGACAAAGCTTAATCGACTCAGCTCGTCATGCTGATCAAGAATATACTTTATGTGGTCGGAGATGAACAAAATTATAATACACTTTTCAAGTGTATAATTACGGAAGTACCATACATAATATAATTATAACAGAATTTTTACTAACTTAACATGAATAAGTGAGAAAGTCGGTCAATCCCGACTATAATATACTCTATACCTAGAATAGGAGCTGAATGCAGTGCTGCTGCTGTGCTTGTCTCTAAGTTTCTCTCTCTCTCTCTTTCTAACATTGTGCGGCGTTGGTTGAGAATGGTCGGGAGGAGGGTGGCGGAGGTGATTCACTTATTTGCTTATAACTTGAGAACCGCTCATCCGATCTTTATAATATCTTCAGCAAAAGATACATATTACTAATGATTAACTATCTGTAAAAGGTACAAATCATCTATCTACAAAACTGTGGGAGATATGACGATTATTTTAGTTTTAATTCTATAAATTTTGAACTTGCTTTGAAAAGAATTAATTATGTGTTGTGCTGCCACAGTTAACAATAACCTAGTACATTTTGCTGGATAGGGCGTCGTGTAATTTCTTGAAACAGTCTTCCGCGCCCTTTTTGTTCCTTGAATAAGTTCCGATTTAGTTGGGTATTGCCTTCCAGAAGAGTACGGCGGCCGGGAAAGTAATAGCATGATTTGACGCTCCTGGTAAGATTTTCCAATTCTGCTAAGTGGATAGTGGCGTCATCCTGCTGAAACTTTCATTCCATGAATCCAAAAATATCACTGATTGCAGATAATATCCTTGATTGCAGGTAGTGCCGTATTCAACATACCATTGTATGCAGTGGTATTCATACGAGAAAAAAGAAATGGCAATTCGATGGAGCCATAGTACATATGCTAGTATGTTCACCCTATATCATGACACCACCAGCACGGCTGTGAAATCGATCCAAAGTCTGCTCTTCCTTTCGAGGATCATGAATTACTATAGTAAGCAATGTCGTCGGGATCCTCCAAATTAAATTTTTCCGCCTGAAAAGACTACACGCTGCCTCCTTGGTTCAGGTCATATCGGCAGAAATCCGTTGTGTCTTTCAAAGTTGGTTAAGAAGTTGATTAACTTTTAGACATTTAGTTCAGAATTAGAAAATATTCTTTGCAAAGTCTGCTGCTGCTATCACAGAAGAGCGCAGACTCTTAACTTTTTTAATAGTTATACTCATTACGAGGATTGAGGGACTCACTTTACGGCTGCGGTTAATTTTCTTTTTATATTTTACGAATTGAGAGGCCCCAGTACTTATAAGCCTTTATTTTGGCCGTTTGGTGTTCACTTAACGATTTTGCTATTCCCATATTTGATTAATTTAATTAAAAACTGGACAAAATAAATCAATAACGGGAAGGCCAAACTAACTTCGTCTGCGCCGAAGTCTTTATACCCTTGCAAATGTTTTAATATATTAGAATTTTAGAACGCCAGCATTAAAATCAACAATTCTTCTAAATAAAACCCATTTTCCTTCCGATGCTTCGGAACCATCGCGATGTTTTGCAAAAGCATCTAATATGAATAAACGCGAAGGCTGCAAACCTCTAAAATTTTACAGAAGGTTCGGTCCGGGGGTTCGAACCCGTTGTAAAGCCTAAGGTTCGGTTCGCGGACCGGTTCTCGGAACCCCTGAACCCATGGTTTTGGTTCGAACCTCGGTTCGCTTGAACATAGAAGAATAATTTCGATTTATTAGCACTTGTTTTTTAAAATAATATTCTTCATCTATTGCTCTACAACTTTTGAGAACCGCTTAGTTTAAATTAATAAGCATTCTTCTTAGATTGTAAAGTGTTGAAAAGGCCCGTTAAACAGATTCCTGAGTTGCTGAAACAGCAAGTATAGTTAACGCAATATTTTTTAAATCTTCTTTTTATCACCTTTCCAAATTTTTAAAACATTTGTCGATGCATTGGACAATAGAAGAAGGAATCTATATCATTATTTACAGATTTGATATAAATATTTGTTTATTGCTTTCTACTGCTTTCAAAAAGTTATTGATTCATTTAAAACTCTCATCAAGAATTTCTTTTTGTAGATTCAGCATGACTGTAATGTGTAATGTGAAGTTAACAAAGTTTGAAATCTCGGGTCTTAGAGCACTGCAGCCAATGTTGGTACTTAGCGCATAATAGAAGAACGTTTATACAACGAATATAGTAATAAACAGAAGATTTCAGAACAGTTGCTCGAAATGAAAAGCAAGCTGAATAAAAATCACTTACATAGTAATTGTGAATTTTGTAAGCTTTAAAGTATTTTTTTTTCTCTACAAAAAAGATTTTAAAAATATTTTTGGGGGGGGTTTTTTAAATTTAAAAATTTTTTTTGGTTAATAGAGATAGTTTTTTTTAACAAAAATTTTTAGAATTTTATAAGAGAAGTGTGCGAACTCTACTAATGTCAAACTAAACTCTGCCCTAAAAAACCGTTATCTACTAAATTTTGAGCGTGTGCAGCACAACAAACTGTAATTATATAGTCCTCCAGGAATTTATTGAGTTAACTTGGTCAAAGTCCAAATCAAGAAATGCTTTTGAAGAACATGAGCAACCTTCATCAACATTATATTGTTAATAGTTGCATTCCTTTTATGCTCTGCAGTTGTCATTTAAAAGTTCTAATGCTCGATCCATATTCATTTCTTGTCTTCTCTTCTTGAACTTCTTGAATGATAGTCAGATTACAAGGAATTTCCATATTTCTATATTGTGTGTGTCGTTGAAAAAATACTTAATTTGTTGAACCGAACCGAATTTTTCTAAAAAGTGGTCCGGTTCGGGTTCAGGTTCGAGGAGTCAAAAATATTTGAGGTTCGGTTCATGGTCCGGTTCGTCGGACCCAAAAAATCCGAACCGAACCGGTTCTAAAGGGTTCGGTTCAGGACCGGTTTGCAGCCCTTTTTTTTAAAGGCACTATTTTTTTTAAACCGAACCGATAACTACGTTTTGGTTTTTGTTAGTTTTTTTAAACATTTTGTTACACTTTTTTTTTTTTTAAATTATTGTATTTTTTTTTTAAAATATTATAATTGTTTATATTATATATTTTTTTTTTTATTATTTTTTTTTTTTTAATTTTTTTTTTTATTTTTTTTTTTTTTATTAAAATAATTTATATTTTTTTTTTTATTTTTTTTTTTTAATTTTTTTTTTTTTTTTTAACTTTTTTTAAAGGATTTTTTTTTTTTTTAAAAACATAAAATTTGTTTTTTTTTTTTTTTTTTTTTTTTTTTTTAAAATTTTTTTTTTTTTTTTTTTTTTATATTTTATTTTTTTTATATTATTTTTTTTTTATAAATTTTTTTATTTTTTTTTTTTAAATTTTTTTAAAATTTTAAATTATTTTTTTTTTTTTTATTTTTAAATTATTTTTTTTTTTTTTTTTTTTTTTTATTATTATTTTTTTTTTTTTTATTTTTTTTTTTTTTTTTTTTTTTTTTTTTTTTTTTTTTATTTTTTTAAAATCGGATTGTCAGAAGACCGATTGTGTTTTTCTTCGACTTTTCGTTGCCAAATGTCTTGGAATTTTTTTATAAATCCGATAGATATAATTCGAAAACTGATCTAAATAATTTGAGATCTACACCCAAAGTTATTATTATCAGGCCTTTTCCCGTTTTCGATTTCGGTCAAATCTTATTACTTAATGTTCTCGCTTTCAAAAACCGACTGTGTTATTCGGCTTTAAGCTTCAAAGTCCCATATTCCTTCATTCCATCCTCTTGATGGCAAAAAGATTCGAGTGAATTCTTTAATCGTTTCTTCGAAATCACAACTCTTACCAATCCGATCAATCGGATTCGGAAACGGAAATAACAATTTCTCATAATTTCTGATGGAATAGTTTTCAATAGGTCTATCAGTCATAAAAGCTGAATATTCTTACACGTTTAAAATAGCTAAAAATGGAAAATTTATTTTTAAAAAGAGCTTCAATTCAGTCTGTTTGATCACAATTTGTCCACTTTCAAAATAGCAAAAGATTTTTCAAAATAGCTAGAAATAGCTAGGAAAAACTAAATCGTATACGGCTAGCGACCTTACAAAATAGCTAGATGTCGTAGAAAAATAGCTAAATGGGCAACACAATTCAAAACCGGGTTTCAACCCTGTTTTAATTAACAGTTTTAACGGATCGGTAAACCCACCACACGGGTATCGATAGCAAGTTATTAAAATAAGAATGTTGCTGTACCCTTTCCTATCTTCTATATTTGCTGCCCACCGCTGACTTAGACACAATAAGCGTTTTCGAAAATGTTATTTTCGCTTTCTTTTTGATTTACCACATTTTCGAAAAGACTTGATATGCAGCGGGTATTTCCCTTTCGACTCAATTTCTTCATTTCCTGGACTTTCAGATGATTTTTACTGAGTGGTTGGCCAAAATTTATACTCAGCGTTCTTTTTGGTTGTAAATAAGTAACTCCCTTGTAAGTATGTTCTGTACAAATCCGTTGACACAAATTCCCCGCTTACGCGAGTGTTATCAAATATTTACACGATACAAAGTTAATAGAGAATGAGCAACAAATCAATATGATCATTGGTAGAAAATGTAAATGATTTCAAGCGCTTTATATTGTATTATCATGCTGTGCCATGGGCTACAGCTTAGTTAATGACACGCTCGCCCCAGAGCCGCGGGGCGTGCCATGTGGCGACCACACGCAGGCCACAAAAGCGGGGGCAGAGTGAAAGGGTCAAGTGGAGAGTCGCAACGCATTGAATATAGACATATTTTCTAGGTGACAAAGTTATTACAAGTCAAGCCGAGCGAACACACAGAACCACAACACAGAGAACGAAGTGAGACGCTATCAACATCAGATAAGAGCGACTAACGAGCGCTACGAAGTGTCAAGCGGTCAATTTACGAACCCAAAACAAAGCCGAGCGACGAACAGGTTGAGCTGGCGGACCACCAAGCGGTCACTCAGGGTATGGGACGGTAACTTATTAGACTGTGCGCTGTGCAACCTGCTGACTTCCAAGTACAAACACGCACGCACATAAAAAATTCCCCAGAGAGCCCTTCGAGCGCCTTCTAATGAGCCTGGGCTTGGTCTATACAAATTTATTGCTAATTGTAGAACGAGAACATACTAAACGTTTAACACATAAATATCAATCTCAGTGCCTGCTCCCACACACGGCGACAGTCGATCAAGTGACTCAGTCGCTGCCCCTCAGCCTCCGGCGGCGCTTAAAGAGTCCATAATTTCTGAGATTTTAGTGGCGCTCGAATTACTTTTGTGCTAGGCTTGGATTACTTGTGGGCCATCTGGGTTAACAACGGTATCTGCTGTTTAAACTGACACTTGGCTGTCATGTTCTTCTCGAAAGAGTTATGCGTTTCATGCACGTTGCATTTGATTGACTTGAAGACCCAGGCCACTATTAAAAGCAGTTGGGAACAGTTTAGTAGGCAATTTGGGAAGTTTTTTTTTTTGGTTGTATCTAAATGTTTAATAGTGTCCACCATAAAATAAACTTGGCTAAGCTTTCGTGATTGGTTGACCATTTAAAAGAGATTGTAAAGAAACAGTTAAGTGAAGTATTTCAACATTTCAGCAGAAACACTGAAACACAGTTGGTATCTTTAGCTACTTCAAGTATTTTGAGGCGATAAGAAAAACAAAATCTTTATTAAAATTTGATTAAGCTGTGAATAAGTTTTTTTTATAAACTTTAGGACAAATTATCCTACATGAAGAATTCTGAAAAATTCCAACTTACACTAAAAAAAACATTTCACCCTAAAGATGAGAAATTCTTCTATTTAATCCGTTTTAAGGCGATTTATCCTAACTTTTCTAATTCAATAGTTTCAAAAAATTGTTTCTGAGTGTACAAAAATGGTTTAATTCATAAAAATTAACTAAACAATGTTTGCATCAACATAGAACCAAAGACCAATATAATCCCAAAGATGCCGAACGGGCATATATTGGTTTTGCAATATGCAGCTATTTTTTTGGTGGCGACGAAAATCGCGCACTCTCCGCTCACACAAAGTTGAGAGCGTAAAAATCTAAAAATAGAATGCACTTGCTTGTGTGAGTAATGCTTGAGAATACAGTCGTCGGCTGTCGCTGTATGCGTACAAAAAAGCGGCTGGCTCTAGAGCGCTCCTCTCTGGCTTTTCAAGAGAGCCAAAAGCCAGTTGAAAAGCCAGCTCCGAAAAATCGTGTGCAAAAAAATCGTATGGCGTTACTCATCTTCATATTCTAATGTCTTTGATGGAACCATCTCAACAAAAGTAGCCGAAAAGTAAATCGCACGAGAATTTTAAGTGGTTTGGTTCAGTGGTTAGCACAAGATCGCTTAACACAACGGTTTTCGAAGCCAAATTTAAGAAAGTTATCAAGAAAGAAATAATCACTGAAGACAGTCGCACGAGATGTTTGATACAGAGTGTTGAGGGATCCATGGGTTATCGTTTTAGTAGCTGTCCAGTGCGTCTTGTATTAATGATTCAGCTAGTATTATGACAGTTGCATGACTACCTTTAAATTATGGCATAAATCCGGCATCACTGAGTTAAAATAATTTTTTTCGTTGAATTGGCTTATCCTCAAATGTTTTACTAATTATCAAATCCGTTAGATGATAAGAGATATGGGAATCTCTAAGCAATCTGTAACTCCATTGCCTTAAGTGTTCCCTGCACTTTTTATCTGACTCTAAGCCAATTCTGATATTTAGCATTCAGATGAACGATAGTTGAGTTATAAGCAAATCAAAGTAAGGAGCAACAGCGTTATAGGCGGAAACACTGCACTGCAGTTTCTTGAATATAGAAATTAGTTGTAAATTATAATTCTCATAGATAAATGAACGGAACCGAACTGTTTTAGTTTTTGGATCGTTTCAGCAACTTTTAAAATAACCAGGTTCGGCTACGATCATGAATTTTGGTACGGTTTGGAACCGGTTTGCTTCCTTGCCTTAAAATTATTAGTCAAATGCAAACAGTTCAAGTGATATATGTATATGTATTACTAGCATATAACCCGTCGCGCTTCGCTGCGCTTTCAACAGTAAAGAATTAATAAAAGATTTAGTTTAATGTTGATCGTAAAGAGTCAAATATTAAACGAATTTGAAATCATTTTTTAAATTTAAAATCGAACCTAACATTCATAGGCTTGAAATCATCGTTTTGTTACTCTGCCTATTCCCCGGTTCGACTTTGCTGCCAATTCCAACCCACTTCCGATTCACTTCCCAACCACTTACCACCCCATTCCACCCACTTCCTATCCATATCCCACCCACTTCCCACCCAGTTTCCACCCACTTCCCGCCCACATCCCACCACCCACTTCCCAAAAACACCCCACCCACTCACCATCCACTTTCCAACCATTTCCCTCCCATTTCCTAGTGAGCATCCCGGCGGTATTTCCATCACATTTAACACTACAAACCGAGTTTCAAGTCAATGGGGAAAAAACAGTTTTGTTGCATCTAGAATTATCTGGAAATTTTCACGCCTGAAGAGTGGATTTTCAGACATTGCAAAATCACATTTCGAATTATTTTGTATTCTTTTACAAACCGCGTTTCAAGTCAATCTGTTGATAAATAGTTTTTTGCATACAGAGTTTTGCAGGAATTTTCCAACCGTTGGGTAATATTTTCCAACACCGAAAATCACATCTCAATTTATGTCACTTACTACTTTTGCAAGCCGACTTTCAAGCCAATCTGATAAAAAAGTAGTTTTTTGCGTGCGGAATTTTCCGGCCATTTTTCCCGTAGGCAGTTTAAATTTTTATATAGATCTTTGAAAATGAGTTTGAATCGGATCGAATAATAAACAAAAAAGTTTCATACAACAGTTTTCCGTGAATTTTCTGACTTTGTGGATCGATTTTCCAAAATTTTACACTGTTTCTATTTTATTTTGTGCAGCTTTGAAAATGAGTTTGGAGCTAATCGCTGGCAACTACACTCTTGCCCAACCTTGACCACCCATTTTCCACCCGGGGGTGGTGAATTTTTCGGAATATTGGTATGCAGTTATTGTTGAATTGTTACATTTAAAAAAAAAAATTTAATACAACAGTTTTCCGCGAGATTTCCGTTTTTGGGGGGTATATTTTCGAAAATTTGAAAGTCACGCATTTTATATTTTATTTTTTGTAACTTTGAAATTGAGTTTGGAGATAATCGCTGAGCACTAAATTTTCTCCCATGTAACCTTGACCACAAACTTTCCACGCAGGTGGGGCAAATTTCCCGGAATATTGGTATGCAGTTATTGTTGAATTCCGAATCCGATGCACTCCATTTCCGAATTCCAAAATCCGATTTTAGTACTCACTTTCAGCTTAACATAAAACTACTGTGAAAAGCTTAGCTTCTTATCGGTTATAGTTTAGGATCTGCGGCAGTCACCAGTCAGTCAGGTGGAACTCTTTTATATTTATAGATATTAAAATTCCGTTCAAACAATTCAGGATTTATTTGATCATCTTTATCTATATAATAGATTATACCTTATTACAATGAATAACATAAGAAATCTGCCTTCATGTTTATTAATGATCTGCCACCAAATTGTAAATGCAGCTGCACATGTCAGCAGTCGTGGGTTCGAATCATGGCCTGACTCGAGCAAAGTTTTTTTTTTTTTTTTGGTTTTCAAATTGTATTTTTAAACAAATAAAATTTTTTGTTATTCTTCGATATCAAGAAAACACACTTCTAGTAAATATTTTCAGCATTTAAACGTATTTTTTGTTTTGGAGAGCAATGGGAGCTGCGTTGAGGAAATGCTTTCTTAGTACAATGTCCGATCGCTATGGGAAGCTATTGTGAAATTTTGATATTTCTAACTATTACGGGTTGTCCTGTGGGCTGATGATCACATTCAATGTCTTATCACTTTATGTAAATAGATAATCAGCCTTGACGGACTTTCTCACTTATGAGATGCACGAATAAAAATGCTGTGGATTTAATGTGAACAATATAGCTTCAGACTCAAATTTCAAGCGAGAAAATCCTTTCCCAAAATGATTTTTTTGGATGAATGCGCCACAAGCTTGGTGTTCTATTTATAAAGTGTGAAGCTTTCTTTATAGTTTTTCAAGACAGCTAAGCAACCATTTGACAATTGTTACCCAAGTGGCGTGGAGTTTAGCTGGTACAGATATTTTACGCCTAAAATTACGTTTTTATGTCCACATACCCTGCAGGAAGCCCTCGTCCTAGTACATTCGGCCAGACTGTACTCTCTGTTCCGAGACATTGGTATATAAGAGTTGAGGTGCAGTTGCAGAAAATTCATCCCAATAGCTTGATTATGGTCTGAAACATATTGCATCTACTACATAAGTCTGAATAGTACCTTGACTACCCTAACAATTCTGCAGCCTGGCGCTAATCCACTAAAAGAGGCTGCAGCATTCGTGTTGGATTAGGGATTCGGCAAACACTGCTTAACATACTCTTTCTCGGTGCTCTCGGTATATTCTGTGTTCCGTTGCGGCTCACTCTTTAAGTTGGTTTGCAGGGTGTCAGGGAACATTTATAGTTGATTGTCAAGCAAAACATCCAACTCCTGTTCGTACTAGGTTAATAACATCATTTAGCTGACTTTTACTTATTTGTTAAAAAATTTTGTATTCGATTCGCAGATCCAATTGCTTTCATTTTGTTATCCCTTTCAGCAAAAAAGTGTGCTACAACTTTCTTAACTTGCAAATTTATGACTTTCCCACAGAAATGGCTACACCTACAAAACCCATCAGGTCACCCAACAACAACACCAACAACAGCTTGCACCGCTCGATCATCTCTCTCAGCCACACTCACATCACAGCGGCAACAGCATGACGCTAAAGACCAAACGGGATTGGGACATTAATGATGCCATTGTCCCCCAAGTGGCTGACATGGAATTCGATGAGTTCACCGAGTGGAGCGATGGACATGTTCGTCACATTTACTCACTGCACAATGAGGAGGCCAAAAAGCACATTTCCGGCTGGGCCATGCGGAATACGAACAACCATAATGTGAATATCCTAAAGAAGAGTTGCCTGGGTGTGTTGGTCTGCTCGCAGCACTGCACACTGCCGAATGGTGCGAAAATCAATTTGCGTCCCGCCATCTGCGATAAGGCACGACGCAAACAGGAGGGTAAGGCCTGCCCCAATAAGAATTGTCACGGCGGTCGACTGGAGATTAAGCCATGTCGAGGTCATTGTGGTTACCCGGTGACACATTTCTGGAGACATTCGGGGAATGCCATTTTTTTCCAGGCCAAAGGAATCCATGACCATTTGAGACCAGATCCAAAGAATTCCAGTGTATCGAAGAGAGCGTTCGGCAGAGTTAGCCTGTCAGGAAAAACGGGGACGGGAAATGTGAGAGGAGCTGGCGGACCCAAGAAGTCGTCAGTTATAGCGGGTCTGGTAAAGCAAGTGAAGGTGAGTAAAAATATTGAATATGTCTAATTGGGGATAGCATGTTAATTTGGGTTCCACAGGTACAGAGTTAAAAAATATTTCGCATCAAAAAAACATTAAATTAAAGTTTTCAAAATATTTATTTTGCAGCAACAACAAAATCTTATGGACAAGGTACTTAAACGTTCAACAGCCAGCAATCCCTTGAATCCCTCCGCCCTGGAAATATATCAGTTCAATGGTAGGTGCCAGGCCCCCCTTCCACTACATCCTCCTGAATATTCACGGTGTAATCTTAATTAATCCTCAGCCTGCGGCAAGTGCACCACATTTAGCAACTGCACCTGTAGTTATGTGGAAGACTCATCGCGTGGAGGAGCACATCAACTCAGTCAACCCTCCAACTATGCTGGCAACTCTTGGCCCGGTGACTCCTCAGCCTTACCCTGCGAAACTTCGGCAAACGTTTTTACAGTGAATCATCAGCACATCACCTACAACTATCCCATCTATCAGGCCACGCCCACAGCAGCCACAGCCCCTAGTAAATCGCCGAGCTTACCCTATGCCTGTGTCTCCGATTTGGCCGGTTATCAGCCCAACGTGACCACCACCAGCAATCACCATCAGTCCTCATCCTCCCTTGCCAGCAGCTATCACCCCCAAATCCTGCCCAGTCAGTGTCAGACCAGTTCGGTGTTGTCCTATGAGTCCAGCTCCCAGTTGGCCACGCCAGAGCCGGAGTTTATCAACTACTCACAGATCAAGCATTTGGGCCCAGTGGAAGCATCCAGTTGCAAAACGGAATCACTTTTGCCGCCAACCATCAAGTACAATGCCACCGTGGAGACCCAACCCGTGTCCTCATATATGGAGGATAACTATGATTATTATTACAATCGTGAGTCCAAAATGGATTATGAACTCCAGCAACAGTTTGTGGGCGGCCACAACAACAACAGTCATTACTATGAGAGCGCCAATGGCTATAACGGTGTAAGCTACTTTGATACGGGCACCACTGCGGCGCCAGTTGGCCAGAACGGCGTACAGACGCAACTTGAACCTGGCAGCGCTTACGGCGCCAATTATTACGATCATTTTGCCAACTATGAGCAACAGATTGCGGCAGCGAGCAGCTTTGCCGTAACGGCACCTCCTCCCCCACCCCCACCAACGCTCACCTATCATCATCATCATCATCACCATCTGCATCCAACATCTTCAGTTGCTTCATCTACAGTCGCCCAGCAGGCACAATAGTACTTAAGGAAGGGCAACTGGTTGAAGCATTCTTATTATTATCACTCATAGTTCTTAGTTTTAGTTGTGAAATTGTAATTTCGAATTTGTATTGCGTAGTGTTAAAAGAGATTTTTTTCGGCAAAAAAAAGAGAGATCAAATAAATTATGAAAAAATGTTGATTTGTAATTAATAAAAGTTTGGAACGTTTCTGAAAATTCTGAAACTTGGTATGTATGCATAAGTAAGTTCAATCCTTTTTATACTCTGTACCAAAGGTATTTTTAACGAGAAGGCTAATCGTCTTTGCCGAAGTTTTTATACCCTTGCAAATGTTTTAATACATCAGAGATTAAAAACGCCAGCATAAAAACAAACAATTTTTCTAAATAAAACCCACTTTTCGACCGCTAGTTCCTATGACCGCTATAAGATATAGTCATCCGATTTTGACCAAATACTTCCAAATCTGTATAAAAGCGTTAAATATTAATAATCGGTGATGTGCGACACGTTAACATTAAAAACAAAAAAGTTTTCTCCTTAAAACCCACTTTTCGACCGATGGTTCCTATGACAGCTATAGGATATAGTCATCCGATTTTGACCAATACTTCAAAATCTGTATAAAAAGCGTATAAATATTAATAATCGGTGATGTGAGGCACGTTAACATTAAAAACAAAAAAATTTTCTCATTAAAACCCCCATTTTTCGACTGATAGTTCCCAGGCAGCTATAAGATATAGTCATCCTTTTGATTTAGCTATGTGGCGTTAGTTTTAATCTAGTGAAGCCTTAACAAAAACCCCCCAGCAGCATTGTCATCCCCGGCGCACACCACCAGCTTTACTGAGACCCGTAACAGACAACGACAGACAACGACAGACAGCCCGCTCACGCTTGCAACTTCTGGGCTTATAACCCTTTGCAGGGAAAAAGGGGAAAACGTAACAGTTTTGTAGATAGATGGTTCTTACCTTCTAGAGATACTTGGTAGTCAAGATAGTGGATCGATAACCACCTAAGTAGTGTTGAAGAACGGATGAATGATGTTCAAGTTATAAAGAAAACAATCAATTATTATTGGTAGCAGCGTCGACAACTGCGATGGGCAGTACTTTACCCACTTGATGGCTTTTTTGCCATCATTGTGTGGCTTCTAAATTAAATTAAATACCTTGCGACTTACCGCCCAATATTGAGTTCGTTGCGGTTAAAGTTCAAGCACACGATTCAAATATTTTCTTAACGTGCTCCTATATTCCTCCTGCCTCTGATCTTTCTCTTTATTTACTTGATGCTGAACACATACAAAGAATTGCTTCCGTGCTGGGTGATCGTGATCGTATGGTGGTCGTCGGGGATTTTAATATTCCACATATCTCTTGGGGTTCATGTGCCAATTCCTTTGAACTGTACCCATCTGCCTCTCATGAGTTTCTAATGGTTTGCACAGACTCCATGATCTTGTTTATGTTTCCGATATTTCCAAATTCGGTGGTGTCCAGAACTTCACCCTTGTCAATTCCGGAGGACATTCATCACCCTACATTACAAATTGATTGTGACCTTGATATACCGAGCACCACTTCTCCCCCTTTCCAGAATACTGCATCCTTTTGCTTTCGAAAGGCAGACTTTCTGCGCCTCAATGAGGCGTTATCCATGGAAGACTGGTCATTTCTGGACTCATCTCAGGATATTAAAAAATCCACAAACGCTTTTTACGAAGTTCTTTATACTGTGTTTAACGAATTCGGATTTCTTCTCCTCGAGCACGTGCGCCGCCATGGTTCACGATAGGCTTATCTAACCTGAAAAATATCAAGTCTCGGCTCTACAAAAAATTTAAAAAATCTGGATCCCGCGTGGATTTTGACAAATATTCGGTGGCACGATCCAAATTTATGGTTCTCAACTCAGAATGCTATAAGGACTACTTGGTCAGGTGTAAGTTAAGCTTTCAGGATGACCCAAAGAAGTTCTACAACTTTGTCAATGCTAAAAGGAAATCCTCTCAATTCCCGCCCTCCCTCTCTTTAGATAATGTATCGGGAGACAACGACTCAGATATTGCCAATCTATTTGCAATATTTTTCCAACGATGCTATTCTGCATCTGCTAATAATTTTGTCTCTAAATATCCTTATTCTGTGGCAAATTCCAACTGCATTGTATGCCCTGTTGTAGATGCAGATAGTGTTTTATCCAGCCTACGAACAATCAAGTCCTCTTTCAGTCCCGGACCTGATAAAGTTCCCAGCTGTGTGTTGAAACTTTGTGCTGACTCCTTATGTGTGCCGCTCTGTAAACTATTTAACATGTCTCTTCAACAGGGAGATTTTCCTAGTCTTTGGAAAGAATCCTATATCATTTCTATCCATAAAAAGGGACCAAAGTCAATCATTTCGAACTACAGGTGTGTATCGAAAATCTCGGATATTCCTAAGCTAACTGATTTCAGCAAGGCTGTTGACTCAGTTAATCACGAGCTCTTAGTACATAAACTGTGTCTGCTCGGCTTCCCACCAATCCTCCTCAACTGGATAAAGTCTTACTTAAGTGATCGATCTCAACGAGATCGTTTCAAATCAGTACTATCCAGCTCCATTATTGTACTATCTGGGGTCCCCCAAGGTAGTCATTTAGGCCCCTTACTATTTAACCTTTTCATTAATGATATTCCACAGGTTTTATCCCATTCGCAGGCACTGATGTAAGCCGATGACCTCAAACTTTGTTTGTCGTATAATGACCCGACATGATGACTTTTAGTCGTAATCAACCATATGAGTTTGATTATTTGATTGGTTCCACCCTTTGGAACGTATCCATAAAGTTGATGATTTGGGTATACAATTTGTTCCCAAGTTATGTTTCGATAGTCATATATCAGGCAATGGGAGTAAACGATGGAAGAAGGAATTTAATGACCCCTACGTCACTAAGCAACTCTATGTCTCACTAGTGAGACCAATACTTGAATATGGGTCGTGCTTGTGGTCTTCTTATTTCCAAAAATATAAAGATCAACTGGAATCGGTTCAAAAACAGTTCTTAATTTTTGCTCTTCGAGGCTTAAACTGGGATTTCACCATTCATCTACCTCCTTATGATGACAAATTACACAAATTTACTTGCAAATCTCAGAGAAAACCCGGCACGAGCTTGATAATTTCGATCTCAACTTACATGATTTACTCATACATACTTTTGGTTGTGTTAAATTTCGCGACTTTTGAACCATTCTATCTAACCATTTACCTTCTATCAAATCTTAAAGATATCCGAAACTGATAGCATTTCAAATTTCGCGAAATTCTTGTCTACAATCAGGTATATTACTGCTATGTTTCAAATCTTTATAAACCGTTTGATCTACACCTCCTATTTACCTGCCCTTTTTCTCGTTATATCTAAACTTAAATAATTATTTTGGAAATTTTGCTACTTTTTTGACAGTTTGGTCTACGCTCTCTATATTTAGGGGGGATTTTACATGTCCAGACTGGGGAGTCCAAAAAATGGAATAGTGCTGGCGGCCAAGATTTCTCGTCTCCAGATTGTGTAAAATGAAAACTAAAAACGGGGCAATAATCAGTATAGATGTAATTCTAGTCTGAACCTCCAAAAAATTTTTGTGATTTTCTTTTATAAAATGACGGCTATTGAAAAATAAAAAATTGATTTGGGGTCGGTCCTTTTTTGTAGTTAGTGTAAAAAAAATAGTAAAAACTTTTAAAAATTATGATTGAGGTTCAGACCAGAATGGTGACAATTCTGCGTTTTTTTTTTTTTTTTGGTTCTGTGCAACTAGAGATATTATGGCCGCCAGTTCGAAAAACGTGATTTGGAGATAAAAGCGTTTAAGGTTTGAAGTAATTTCAAAATTGCTTGTTTTATTGAAGACATTGGTCGACCAAAAAGGCTATATCTTCTTAAGTATTTCGAATTTCAAAAAATCCTTTTGGGGCGATATTCTCAAATATCCAATAAAAAAAAATTTTTTAAAACATCTGTGAACATGGAAATTTCGACCCGACTTAAAGAAATGTTGTCCGAACCAATTCGATTTTTTGCAAAAGGGGCAAGAAGGGGTCAAAAAGATTAATATCCTCGCATTATATATATATTGAAGAATAATATAGCGTTAATAGTTACGTCAATCCAACTTATATAGCTAGTGGCTATACGTAGAGCAATAACAACTCAATTATATTTTAATGTGATCAGTGTTTAATTAGTAATTGTCTATTAATTACACTCATTTTGGTTTTTATCTGATGTGGTCTCCTTTGAGTTTATTTACTGTACAAACTATTTCCTACAAAGAAACACCCAGCTTACCTAATTGATAGTTTTAACCCAAGTCTAGAGCAATTGAAAAATTCAATTGCAATTGATTTAGTTGTAAGTTACAATCAATTTAAATTAATTCATCTAAATTATTTGCAAGCTGCAACTAGGGATATCGAAATATCGATATCGAATACTTATTGAATATATTTTTTGTGTATTTTTCGGCCACAAAAAGGCAGGTTTTCTGAAGGCATTCTCTTGGTACTGATATTACTAATATCCAAGAGAATGCCCTTAGCAAAACCTTCCTTTTGCCCAAAAAACCAAAAAAAAGGTATTCATTAAAATATCGTAAAAAGTTATTCGATATCGATATTTCCACAACCCTAGCTGCAACAAATATTTTAATTAATTAATTTTAATTGCAATTGAATTAATTGATTAAAATTAAACAGATAGAAAACTTTTTGTTAAGCTGCATTGAATGACGTTACTGAAAAACCGAACACGAAGCTTTGACTTTGCTCATACAATACAGGTTTTCGATTTTAATATGGATAATGTGGTTAAATTTTGATATAATCTATTTCTTTTTTCCAAATTTAAGTAATTCTGCTGATATAAAACATCTCAGATTAAAATAGTTGATAGTCCTTTGTCTCTTCTTATTCAACATTCTTTCAGTTTTTCGATATCACAGCGCTTTTAAAAGTTAAAGCCCAAAAACTATAAAAATGTTCGACTTATTTTGCATTATATGTATACTGGTTTTCGCAGTTGCTGTCAGTGGCGTTTATTTAAATCGAGGCGAAGGAAATGGCGAAAGGTTTCAGTTGTCTAAAAAAAAAAACAAAATTAACAGAAATTCTTATCAAAAAAATAAACTTTTGTTCTCAGACGACCCTGCAATTTAAAAAAGTCAGAGCTCCCACACTGTTCCAGATAGATGGTTTTACTTCTAGAGAAATGGTAAAGACCTATATGACAGATAAGTTAGTAATTAGATAGTTTTTTATGGTCGATTTGACAATGAAGAAACCTTGATAAAGAAATCTCTTCCAACCAAATTCCAACCCAAAACCAATTCTCGGTGTCACAGAAATCTCTTTCGGTTGGTTTCAAATCTCTCGTGTTTGGTTAGAGATTTAGCAAAATTCACCACCCAAACAATATTGACAAGCAAAACTAATTTTGGAACTGTAAACAAAATTATTTCTCTGGATAGGTTGCATAAAAGAATAAATTATTTAATTAGTTTAAACATTGAAATTTGCATTTCAATAATTGCTAGGAAAAACAGCCAAAGTCTTTCATGTTTACCTAAACCAAACCACATCAGTGGAGCCGTTTTTAGTTATCTTTATAACTAATTTATTAAATAATAATATTACTTGCTAAATACAATAAACTGAATATGATCGAAGCAACGCTGCAGCGTTCTCAGGAGCAGACAGCAAGTCAAAAACAGCTGATTGAGGAGAGTAAACCTTCTAGCGGCGCGTAAATTTACACAATTACGCTTTTACGCGGGCTGGTGAATACCCTAATTGACAATTTTGATCAAATTCGGATGAATATATATATAAAATAGCTACCGTATAGAGGGGCAACAGGTAAATAAATTTTTGTCATGTTGTGTAGAGGTAAATTTCTTTATCAGCCTTCGCCCACACCAACGGCGCGGACAGCTAACTCAGGGAGCAAAAAATATTAGAGAGAACGTTTGCGCGCCCCCCGGGTACGGCCAGAGGGGAGGTAGGGAGAGACCAAACCCAAACGCACAGAGAGAGCGAACAGCGCCAAAGATCTAGAGAGCGCAGAGACACACGACAAACGTGTCGACCGAACAACCTTTCCAAAACCAGAAGAACAGAGCACAGTTCCGAAATCAGGCCATAGATCCGCGCCCAGGCAATTGTTTGCGCAGTCAACTTCGTGGAAGTGAAGCCAGCCACGTAGGCAACAGCCAAACGCACGCTCGTTCACTGATTTTGAACTCTGAAATAAACTGACGCGTTTGCCGCCCAAAAGAAATTTAACCTTAAACTGACTTAAGGGCCTATATTGTGTAATCCCAAAGGAAAAGGAAGTGCTTCCTCTTTAGATTTTCGATCAAGTGTTCTGTGAAGCTAGTTGTCGACATTGTGCTTACAAAGGTGATATTTTCGGTCTAGCTAAATTCGTGTCAGAGTTAACCAAAATCGTTTTGCAGAGCTGACAAGAAGCGTATCCAACCTACCGGCCGGTTCGCGCCTGCGCCGCGGTCATTTTTGCACCGGCGGAGATTTTTTTGGGCTTAGGTGGATTTGTGTATGATATTGGTGGTCTCGGCCGTTGAAATTATTTTGCGCGCCGAGGGTGGGAGAGAAGGTGGTTGGGGTGTCTGGGTGTAAAGAATTAGCGGAGGCTGTCTCTCGTTTCACTGGGCGAGAAATCTCACAGGATTTTTGCTATTTGCGTACCGCAGCCAGGCAGCGAAGAGTTGTTTTTTGTTGGATCGAATTTCACAACGATTGAATGTTCATAGGAATAACGTTTTTCCCATTTAAGATAATTCAAATCTTGAAACGTATCAGCAGCAAAAAAGTATACACTTGTACAAGCCATTCAACTAATAGTTGCGCATCACAGATAAATGATTTTCTTTCCATACAGTGTCGTATAAAATTATACTCTCACCACCCAGCAACCCCGATGGGCCCAACGAACCGCGTAAAGGATTTAATTGTGAGTAATTGCGACTGTAAATGAATACTTTGTTTGGGTCATATATGTGATTTTAGAACTATTGATGCAATCAGTGCATATTGTTTTTATAGAAGTAATAGTTTTAAATCATAATTCACTGTGTATCGAAAAGTCTATCTTGAAACGCCAATGCGTCATGTATCTGGTAGAACATGAGAACTATAAAATCAATTTTGTAACGAGTAAATTTAGAAATGATTGACTAAACTTTGATATTGTTCGTCTTTGGAACAAAGAATGTGATGTCGGACTATTTGTTAAGCTACCTTAGGGCTGTTAGGGGTAATTAATGATAGTTGGGTTAAAGAATATATATGGTGATTTGGGTGAAAGCAGAAAAATAGAGACCCTTTTTTAATAAGTATTTTATTAATGGGAGTTGTGGAGTATAAATGGTGAGCCGTCGCGTGAGGTTGGGGTATTTTGGTTGGTATTAGGGTGGTTAATTTTAATTTTTGTTTTTGTTAATATTTATGGGTTTTGTAGAGACTAAGATGGGTAATTGAAATTTTGTTTAAAATAGATTTTAAGCAAGGCTGCAAACCTCTAAAATTTTGCAGAAGGTTCGGTCCGGGGGTTCGAACCCGTTGTAAAGTCTAAGGTTCGGTTCGCGGACCGGTTCCTTAAACCCCTGAACCCAAGGTTCTGGTTCGAACCTCGGTTCGCTTGAACATAAAAAGATGGTTTCCATTTATTAATACTTTTTGTTTAAAATAATATTTTTTATTCCAATAAAGCAATTCTAAATATTAAATTCATTAGCTGACAAATACAACATTTAAGAGCTGCTTAGTTTAAGTTAATGAGCATTATATCTTCAAGGAGCTCTTCATCTATACTAGCTCTTAGATCAGAAAGAACAAACTTAAGTGTTGAAAAGGCTCGTTCAACTGATACCTGAGTTGCTGGAACAGCAAGTATAGTCAAAGCAATATTTCTTAAGTCCTCATTTTTTTGAGCTTTCCAAAATTTTAAGACATTTGTCGATGTATGTTCTCTTGGACAATTTTCGAATGAATCTATAACTTCATTTACAGACTTTATATTTGATATTTGATTATTGCTTTCTATTTGTTTCATAAATTTCTCTTCTTCGCAATCAGACGTTGAGTCATTTAAAGTTGAATTTTGAAAACTCTCATTAAGAAATTCTTTTTGGCGCTTAAGCATGTCTGCAATGTGCTGCTTTGCTATTTTTTTTTGGTCTGAAGTTAACAAAGTTTGAAATCTCGGGTCTAAGAACACTGCAGCCAATATTGGTACTGAACTCATAATAGAAGAACGTTTATCGAGACACTTAGATAGCAATAAAGCATGTTTTGCAGAAGATTTTAGAACAATTGCTCGACATGAAAACCAAGCGTAATAAAAATCACTTGGCAGTAATTGCGAATCTTGCAGCTTTAAGGAAGTTTTATAAATTGGCTGCAGCAAATTACATATATTTTGAACTACGTTCCATTCAGAAGTTTTTAGGTGGAGCTCCTTCAAAGAACTCTTAATGCAAAAATCTTTAAGAGTTAGTAAGCGCTCGCACATTTTAAAGGTTGAGTTCCATCGCGTTACACAGTCTAGCACTGGTTTTTTCAATTTTTCTATATGCAATAGATTTAAAATAGTGTGAGTACGGAGTTTCTTACAAAGTGTGCGAACTCTACTAATGTCAAACTGAACGTCCTTAAAAAAATCGTTAACTACTAAATTTAACGTGTGTGCAGCACAACGAACTGTAATTATAGACTCCTCCATGGAATTTATTGAGTTAACTTCGTCATCGTCCAAATCAAGAAATGGTTTTGATTCACATGAGCAGTCTTCATCAACATTGCATTCGTTATAGTCGCATTCCTTTTCCGCTATGCAGTTGTCATTTAAAAGTTCGCCTGCTCGAACCATATTTGCTCCATTATCCACGGTGATAGTATAAATCTGGCCTAGAGAAATGTCGTAGGATTGGAGAACTTCTTGAATGATAGCACTCAGATTAAGACTCGTATGCTGGACGTGGACCTCTTTCATAGCCAGCGTGTAAGTGCGAATTTCTTCATCTTTGTGAATCTGACAGTTAATGCCAATTATGGCGCGATCCAAACGACTTACGCAGTCAACTTTAATTGATATCAAGCTGAAATAATTTCGTAAAAACATATTTTTAATTTAATTAATATATTTCTGCAAATACATATATTAATATTTATGTGAAACCAGGTTTGTACATAGATAGGTATGTAATTTCTTGCATAATTTAAATTAAACAATTTAAAAGAAATGTATACATACATACATATATATGCAAAGACATTGTATCTCCAATAAAAATTGATACATACACACACAAATATGCACAATCTGCTAACATATGTTTGTACTCACCGATTTTTTAGAATTCCACTAATTTCATTGCGGATGGTTGAAGCCTTTGATTTCACAAGGCTTCGAATATTTTGGCGATTTATGGAAATTGGCTTTTCAAACGCATTACATATCGGCTCAAGAATTTTCTTGAAGCCAGAGTCTTCAAAAATTTTTAGGGGCCGCCCATTTTTTGTGACCATTTCTATACACGCGTCCCGTAGCTGGTCTTCACTCAATTTTAGTTTTATGAATGCTTGTTCTATCTGTAAGAATTTATTCATTGTTGGCTGTTGATCAATTTTCTTCTGCCGCATTTTTTTTTTTATTTTCAATTTCTTCGGCTATTTTTTTATGATGCCGCTGAATGTGCCGGAGCAGGTTGGTCCCGTGACGTCCCGTCATTCCAAATCCGCATTCATTACACACACTTTTGTCGTCCTTTTTATACCCTTGAAAAGGGTATTATAATTTTGCCCAGAAGTTTGCAACGCATAGAAGGAATCATCTCCGACCATATAAAGTATATATATTCTTGATCAGCATGACGAGCTGAGTCGATTTAGCCTTTGTCCGTCCGTCGTCCGTCTCCCTCCCTCCGTCCGTCTTCGTCCGTCTGTCTGTTTCTACGCGAACTAGTCCCTCAGGTTTGAAAGCTATCGAGCTGAAACTTTGCACAGAGTCTTCTTTTTACTGCACGCTGCTAATATGTCGGAACCGACAGATCGGATGTACCTTCAAGATAGTTATAATTAGAATAGCTGCCATACAAATGATATCGTTCGGAAAATGGATTTTAGTAAGAAAAATTTTTGTTCTCAATATTACTGCTCTCAAACACGGTCATGGGTAATATGTAATGTTTTTTCTGATCTGCGAAGTTTGGTCGAAGTCGCTAACCGTTGAGACAAGCTATTTCAAGTGTATCAAAACTTCGGTACAGACGAGTTAGCGACGCCCGTTCAAATCCGCTTCATTACCCACTTTTGTCGTCCTTTCGTTTATATATTTATAATGTTCAAAAACTGGATTCGAAGCCATGTTGCGCAGGTAAACAATTGAGCTTTAAATGGCGTGTCTGTCGGCTAATCACAAATAAGACGAATTCGAACAACGCACAACAATGATTGAACAAGAAAGTAAGGCAAAGTCAGAGAGCGTTCTCTCTATCAGCTAATATTAGATCTGGTCAACTGTCTGCTCGCTCTCTGCTTCAGCTTGCAAGTCTATAATATGTTGTTTTCACATCTTTTGTCTCTTTTCTTCTTATTATTTCATCATGGCGACGCGTCAGTGCGACTCGTCGCTGCTGCAGTTGTCTGCAAAGCAATGCATAGAAATGTGCCCGTACCGGACGAGACACTCAAAGAAAAACAGAAAAAATGTGCCCGTTGCCGACTACTAAATGTGCATATATGTATGTACATTGTACATACTGTGTTAACTTTGGGAATTTATGCACTGCAAGTTAAAGCGTTTTGCATCTTTTTGTATGTACATCTACATATGTGGTTATAGCGAAAACCGCGGGTTTTTGCGCCAAAATCATGCACTCATACATACATATAAACGAAAGGACGCTTACGCATGTTGTCCGCGTGGGCGCGTAAATCAATTTAGTGTTTTAATCGGCCACACCGTTGCCAAATATGTATGAAATATGTGAAGTGTAAGTGTGTTTGTAGTTTGACATAAAAATGTGGGAATAAAACAAAAACCAAGTCTTACTAAAGTCCGAAAATATGTATTTGTGTATATACGAGAACATCGTTGCAAATGGAATTGAAACATATGTATGTACATATGTGAAGTTAAACATGTATGTATGCTCGGTTACTAGATCAAATGGCTCGCATTAATCGAATTTAACCTTATGTTCAAAGCAATTTATATAAAAAGCCATACAAGCTTAGTGCAAAGCACAATAGTTTTACTATAATATCTATAGATTTCCAATATTTTCATGTTCACGTCTTGAAAAAAAGCATTTAATTTTGTGAACCGAACCTAATTTTTTGAAAAAGTGGTCCGGTTCGGGTTCAGGTTCGAAGAATCAAAAATTTTAGGGGTTCGGTTCATGGTCCGGTTCGTCGGACCCAAAAAACCCGAACCGAACCGGTTCGAAGGGGTTCGGTTCAGGACCGGTTTGCAGCCTTTCGGTATAATTTATTTTCAAGCTTCAGCAAATAGTAGAAGATTCTAACTTTGACGGTGTTAATGACTTTATCGACACAGCATCGTGCAGTTCTTATAATGATAAACAGGGTCAATGTATATTTCCTTATCTTTATACACTATTGAACTATACTATATGACCTTAGACCAGTGGTGCACAAAACGCCTACGGCCTGTCCCGCGGGATAGGAACTGAAAATGCTGCCAGCGTCGCTGCCGACACACGCATAGAAAGAGAGAATACGTGTGTTCTATAAATAGCACGCACACATATTTATTTCTTTGCTTGTAGCCCATGTTTGACATAATGATGTTTACTTCGTGTTTCGCTGCTACACACACCATCGCAAAGCTTGATAGTGTGTGTTTGTGCACCACTGCCTTAGACAGATGGAACAACATTTTTATATACACAGAAAAAAAATGATATGATCTGGGGCTCAATATTATATTGTTTCATATCAATAAATATCCGATATGAAAATGAAGATAATTGATAAAATGTCAAATTAACCAGCTCATATCAAATTGATATGGATCTTACTCTTTTTCTGTGTAGCTTCGTTAGTATAAAACGAGAGCGTAAGTTAAAGTCGGCTTTAACCGACTTCGATATACCCGTCACTCATGAAAAAACATGTTTAACAGTGTACCCGCGTTCCTTAGTGCGACCATCCGAAAAGTATTCAAAATTTTTGTAGGGTGGTAGCGGGGAGGGCTCGGATCACTTTTTTGCTTATAACTTGAGAACCGTTCTTCCGATCTTAATCATTCTTTCGGCAAATCGATTAATTTTGCTAATTACTAACTATCTCTAGAAGGTACGAATCCTCTATCTTTAAAAATGTAAGAGATATAACGTTTTTTCCAAATTGCGGGGGCGGGAGGGGGCGTGGCCAAAATTTGAAACAAACTTGACTGCGTGCAGATAAAAGAAGGATTTGTCCCATACATGTCAAACCTCTATCTCTTACCATCTCTGAGATCTAGGTGTTCATACAGACGGACGGACGGACAGACGGACAAGGCTAAATCGACTCGGCTGTTGATGCTGATCAGGAATATATATACTTTATATGGTCGGAAATGATTCCTTCTGCCTGTTACATACATTTGCACGACTTTAGTATACCCTTTTTACTCTACGAGTAACGGGTATAAATATTACTTGTACTGTTTTAATGTACATTCCTGCAATACATACCAAAAAATGTTTCTTCCCAAATCGAGTAAAAATAGTGTAAAAAGTGAACAGCACCTTAAATTTCGTAAAACATAAACTTTTTTCTCGACGTGCATGGGATATTTCGTTTGAAATTGGACAATTGTTAAGGCCCTCTTCTGGTCTAGAAAACTTTTTCTTTTTTTTTTTTTAGCTAAGATATTCAAAATATTATCCCAAAAGGATTTTTCAAAATTCGAAACACTTTTGAAGATAAAGCCTTTTTTGTCGACCAATGTGTTCGCAATTACGAGTAATTTTCACATTACTTCAAACTTTGAACGCGTTTTTTTCGAAACCACGTTTTTTAAAATGGTGCCCACGTTTTCTCAAGTTCTACAGAACCGATTTTGATGATGTAGGGCTTTATGGGCGCAAAATTAACGTGGCTATCGTCCAATCTTTGAGAAAAAAAGTTTTTACAATTTTTTTCGTACACTGGACTGCAAAAAAACGGTCAAAAATCGATTTTTCGTTTTTAAAAGGCCGCCATTTTTTTAAATTCAATTTTATTTTCAGAATTCTGCTACGGACGATGGAGGCATTCATACTAACCAACTTCCCATCTTCCGTTTTGCTTTCTGATAATTGTAACTCCTGGAAACGTGGGCAGCATCGACACATCTTGTTTTGGAAGAGCCTACTTTGAATCCCGAGAACTTTTTGAACAGCCCTCGCATTCACAAATTTTTTAATTTTGTATTTTTAGTAATGAATTGTACAACCAAATACAAAAAACAGAATTACAAAATCTCTTTCCGATTTCTTTCCCCGAATTTTTAAAAAACATGTCAAATTTAGCACTCTAGACCAGAAGAGGCATTAAAAGATTAATCCTATACTTGATTTTAGCTGCCAATTTTGTTTTCAGTGTAACTTGCTGAATCACTGACGCCCTCAGTTGTGGACCAGCAACATCAGTTGCTCATTAGCGCCCTCCTTTGTACAAACTAAACCATAAGTACAAAGGTCGTGCGTCACTTAATTAATTTAATTTTCTAGCGAAATTACAATTATAATTAAACAGAAAATAATTAAAATAGTTCCATTTGAAAAACATGTTAAATTTAATTTTTAATTAGAATTTAAAATCAAGAAATAATAATTTTAATTTTTTCCAACACTTCTCAAGCCAAACTGAGCGAACTCACCACACGCCCGCACATTTCCCAGAGCCAGCGCTCTCTCTTTGGTACTCTCAGCGCCAGTGGCGTAGATAGGGGGAAGGGGGGTTTAAGATTATTTTATGAATCATCCTTCTTTATGTCTACTCAGTCTGCCCCGCACTTCAAACATTTTTTAGACTGCACAAAGTAATTGAGCTAAAATTATAATTTTAAAATTTTGATTTAAAGAAAAAGATGTAAAAAGAAAAGAAACCAGGGCTGAACGCCTCAACTTTGTTGAATGTTAATTCTTGATAGTTTGCGGTCCATCAAAGGAATTTTTTGAGTTAGGGGGATTTATTCTAAGCCATTACCTTATATTCTTGGAGTAAAATATTTATTTTTCATTATTTATTTGCCCTGTGATGAATAGCTTATACATACTCTTGTACATATTATACAAAACATCTATATTTAAATAATTCTTTAAAAAAGAAACCATAGATGAAGCCCAAATGATTTTTAAATGAAAATTTTTAAAAATTTGCGGTCTATCGAAAGAGTCTTTTTAATTTTCTGATAGAATACTAGACTATTACCGATCACACTAAGTAAAACTTTTAAAATAATAAAAAAAAATTCTGAAATTCATCACCCCCATTGCAAAATGCTATCTACGCCACTGCTCAGCGCGGTGAGTTTGGGGTAACCACCACGTAAAGGCAAAGACCCAAGCGTCCACCATTTCATTCGTCTAACAAAATCAACACGAGTCAGCGGCGTGCTCTCAAAGAGTTTTTTGTACTCTGCCTAATTAAGTAACTAAATTTTTGTTTCAATTTTTACCGGTTGTAGAGTAAACTTAAATCCTTAAAATGGTGCACCATGTGAAAGACAAGGTGAGTGCTAGGGCGGGGGAGGGGACGGTGAAATGGCTAGCTAAAGTCTTTTGCCACTTTGCCATACGTTTATGAAACGACCTCAAGTAGTGTCATTTTTTGTGCCCCAAAAACCAGTATATAAAAAATATGATATCATCTCTTTGCAAGCCATTGGAAAAGTATTTTTAATTGTATTAATTATTTGAATATTTCAATATCGTTTTATTAGATATCAACACAGACCTTGAACTTTTATTGTATTTTAATGTAATCGCTTAAATGTACGTACATTTGTGGGTATATATATGAACGTTAGTAGGTACATAGGGTGTGAGTGTGTATGTACAATTGTGTCAGTACGCGTGTGTATGTCCGGCACGACTTTTTGCAACTCACTATCGCAGTCGTGGCTTGGCTTGGTTAGTGGAACTCGTTTTATCAGCACGCCATTTGAAATAGCTTTAGATTCAGGGAAATAAGAAAATCGTTAGTCGGAACTCATCTCGGATCAGTCTAACAAATAAATCAGCAATGAAGAGCTTTATTCTTCCACTTTTTGAGGACAGCCAGAGCCAAAAATGGAGATCCAATCAAGAAGTTTCGACATAGACTTAAGCTCGCTTTTCGAAGCAGCTTGGTGCAAGAACACAGAAATTGAATATAGCTCGATACTCAATCCGAAAAGGATTGCTGAACAAATGCTCGAGATCGTTTAAAAAAAATAGTCCACTAGAATACCAGGCTACTTCTTTAACGAACTTTTTGCTTTTGAAACTACAAAGTTCTAGCCGGCTCGAGGTCATCAGTTGCTTGCACAAAACTGTATAAAAAAACCTCCCAGAAACCCACACCACAAAAACCCCCAATGTGCATTTAACCAGACTGTATTAGTAAGAAAGATATTCGTCCACCTCGCTCTCGTTATCTTTTTGGTATGTAGCTTTTGCACTAGAATTCCGTACTTGCTTTAACCTCGATGCAGGAATATTTGATTTTCAAGTAGAATCCGTAATTGAAATATGCTATTTCGACTTGTTTCAGTCGTTTCGCACTTGATTTAAGTTGAATCAAAAACGACTCGTACTTGAAATTTCTTTCTATTCACATTAAATTTACTCCGATTATTCTGAAAAGTTCAGAAAATTGAATCAACTAAACAAAATAAACTTTTAACAAATAGTAAAGTCAAAAACAAAATTAGGAAAACTACTATAAAATACCAAAAAAAAATGAAAAACTAACAAAAGTCAAATGAAATACTAGGTACAGCAGAACTTATAAATCTTTGCCAAAGTTAGAGAAAAAATTCAAGAGTTTTGTTTAAAAAAATAAATTTAAAAAAAAGGTGTGAGTGTCGTTAACAATTACGAGGCTAAGGGCTTCGTTTCAAAATCACAAGCCCTCTCAATGGTTCATATATAAATCAACAATGTCATCAAAAATCTTTCAAAAGAAGAAAACTAAGAGGGAGTTGAAATACCAAGAACATGACTACTTGCTGCTGTGTTCTTTTTATTCTGTAAATCTTGTTTTTTGTGCCGCTCCATAGGTAAAGGAAAACAACAACAGTCGCAAAAGAATAACAGGCTGAAATAATAATCTCAATCTTGAAATAGCAAAAAATAAAAATAAAAACCCTCTTTTCCACCCTTAGTCCCCTACTGTTAAGTCACTGTTGATCATTGTTTAGTCACTCTGCTTATTCATTCTTCAGTCTCTGTTTTGTCACTGTTCGGTCACTGTATAGTCACTGTTTACTCCCTGAAAGGTCACTGCTAAGTCACCGTTCAGTCACAGTTTAGTCACTTCTATTCACTGTTAAGTCACTGAAATTAAAGATGAAAAGTCACTATAAGTCATTGTTCAGTTACTGTTTAGTCCATTTTTAGTCACTGTACAGTCATGGTTAAGTCCACTGTTCAGTCCACTGTATAGTCGAAGCTTAGTCACTGATCTCCCCTTTTTTTACTTTTTATCATCTTCCCCCTCTGCCGTGGGCGTGTGTGCCCACAAAACAACACTACAAAATATGCATGACGTCAGCGTCACGTGACGCTGAAATCAAATTTTATTCTTACTGAAATCTTATGCACCGAATAGACAGATGATTCACATCAACAATGACTATTCCTTGTTAGTCAATAAGTTTCATTTCAAAACTTTTTTACCAGCAATTTATGGTGTTTGCTTAAAAAATATTTAAATATATATAAATATAAATTCATTTTCAATCAACAGGGTATAACAACCTTCGACGCATTCAAATTTTGTTGGGCTGTCAAGTTAAACCGGTTTCCTGCTTGACTAAAGCCACAAAATTCTTAAGTAAATTTTTATTCTTATTAATATAAATGCTTTCACATAACTCTGACGTCATTGATATTTATAAATGCTTCTTAATTTCTTAGTCTTGGTAAATAGCAAATGTTTAAGGTCAGTTGTTGTTTTTTGCTTCTAAGAAAGATGTCTGAACATTTTTAAAATACAATCTTTAGCGAAAACGTACAGTGATTCACGATTCTCTTTCATCCAATGAGTCATTTGATGGTCCTAGTCATTTTGCATCTGTGGGTAGCTTTTGGTATGAGCTCAGCTTTAATTTAAAGCTATACCTTCTTTAAATATTCTACCGTCACATTTTGTTTTTGAAAATAGTTTGTTTACCCTTTTTGGTCTAAGTACCTGTTAGGTTGATTAAAATTATGGTTTTGCCTTCCACAAACACCCGATTGCCATCAAATCATTAATTAATTAGAGGAATGGAGCAAACGTGACATGGTCAAAACAAGAAACTGGCAACAAGAAAACCAAAACAAATGAAATGCCACACCTTTCTCATGCACAAATCCATGAAAATACAGTCATTAGCCATCATCATTTGGATATTGATTTTCTAGTTTGTGTGTGGGTCAAATATGTTTCTGAAAATAAGTATGAGTGAATAATGAAAGCATTCCAAATATTTTATAATTTCATTTGTACCAACTTGAAAGAAATACTTTATCAAAAAAAAATACAAGTCTAGGTATTCCTGTTGTTTGGTAAAACCAAGAAATTAAATTGATATACATATATAGGCAACAAACTCGTTTGTTTAAGGCAAGTTGGAATGTTTGTGTTCGGGTTGCGGACCGCATGCAGTTTTATTTCCAAAACTTAAATAGTAAAAATTAATCAATTTTTTTGCCCATATAGATTTTTGAAAATTAACAGGAATAGAAATCTCCCGAAAATTATAATTTTTGATTTTTATAGTTACAAGACTGCAAACTGATCCGGAAGCGAACCACGCAGAACTGGTTCGGTGCGGGTCTATCAAACCGTATCTATTTCCTCCCAAACCGGACCACCTCTTTTCGGAAAAAAGTTCGGTTCAGAAAAATTACTTCAATGGAAATAACCATGCATTCTCTCGGTGAACCCGATTTATTACGAATATGAATTAGCAAGAAGCTATGGAACAACCACGTACTACAGTCAATAGCTGTTAATGGGCACATCAAATCTTAAATAAGTAGGTATATAAAACAAGAACGGCTGGGCGGATTTTTTGATGTTCGATATGATGGATTTTTTATCTTCCCGAATAGCAGAAAATCAAATAAACCTTTCAGCCCCGCAGTTAAGTGGGTGGACTTAAAAAATCAGGTCATAATTTTTGTAGTATCGACGCAAAGATTAACTGATATTAATTTCAAAGACCTACGAATCCTAGAGCGTCCTTATGGAAAGGATTCAAAAAAATCTTCTTATAGTTCCTTTAATAAACTAAACAATTTTAGCTTACAAATTAGTTTTAAATATATTATTTGCACTATTTTGTACCAATTTCATCCTTTCATTTGCCCATCAGAGCTATCGTTTTCCCAATTCGTTTCCCTATAATTTTCGCCAGAGTTCATTTTCCGCATTATCGAAACGAAAGCGACGCTAATTCTAAGAGCTTATAGCAGCTGACTAAATTGTGTATACATTTTCATTCACAAAGCTGATCAGTCGAGTAGACAATGTCAAGAACAAATCGAGAAAAACTCAGAAACCGGTGATTTTGACATGCGAACACAAAGTTGCCAGTGGGTAACATTGGGGCTGAAAGGGTTAAAAACTCGAAAAACGTCGTTCGAAAAATAAATGGGTTATATTTAGTTTAGATTTTCCTCAAGATTTAATACTTAACAATTGTCGACGGGTAAATAAGACGCTTAGGCCAATCGGTCCAAAAAAAAAAAAATGGAGAAATTTGCAAAAAATTTTTAATAGTTTTTTTATGAAGATTTAATTGTTCGCAATTGTCGACGGGTTAATAGAAGATTTAGATAAAGCAAACAAAACACAAAACAAATTATAATAAGTTTAGATTGCCCTGAATACGGGTAAATATTCGAGCCCTCCAAAAAATCTCGAAGTTGTAAAATTTATACTTGTATAAGATGGAGGTGTAGATCGAACGGTCCAAAAAATATCAAAATTTGCAAAATTCATATATGAGTTAAGACGGAAATTTCAAAAATTTACTTATAATTTTTGATTATTATTAAGACGGGTAAATAGGCGGATGGTAAATATCAAAAGTTCTAAAAAATGGCGAAAATTACTTTATATTCGTACATATGAGCTTAGACTATTATGAACACAGTGAATAAATATATGTTGAAGATCGAGAGGCTTACAAAATCCCAAAAGAAACACAAATCAAAATTTGAAATTGAGCTTAGATTGTCATGAAGATTTGATAGAATGCAATTGTAATATAATCTTCAATTTTTAAGTTTTGTGTTTAAAATATTATTCTTATCTTTCACACATAAAGTCCTTCTACTTTAGTTCCAAATCAAATCGTTTCTTTCATTTAAACTGTTTATTTATTTTTGTTCAACAAATCTAGTAGAACTCCTTTTAATTTTCAAGCCTACAATGAAAATTTCATGAATTCTGCTTCATTGTGTAAGTCCCTACTTAGTCGTGTCTGCCAAATAAAATGAACTCCCAAACAGGATCACCTCGTTTTGGAAAAAGGATCGGCTTAAATTAATAATTAAATTATTTTAAAATAAACATAAAAAGCCTACAGAAAATAGGACCGAGAGGCGCATGAAACACTACAGCCCACCATTTTTTTTAATTTTTTGAATTTGATTGCATCCCTTTATAGTTGGCATTCTTTGGTGGACTGTAAAAAGTCTTAATTATTAATGTGGTCAACAAGAAAAGAATTATATCTTCAAGGCCAACACGGTTACTTATTGATCCAACTTCGTACAACTGCACTAGCCCCTTGTATATATGGGCCATTTTTTATTTATGTTGCTCGTCATTTATTGACACAAATGTCGATTTTCCAGCAAACAACAAAATGTAACAACTGCAAATTAACCTAATGGAGCCAAAATACCTTTTAATCATTATTAAGCCTTGCATGGTAACCATGTAAAGAGAAAGAATGATATTTTTGATATGATAAATATACACTTGGAAAAACAGAGATTGTCCGGGATAGAAATCCTTATGCACATTAGGCGGCTTCCTTTTTTTAAACAAATATGGAGATTTGAAGAGGGCGCCTCCATAACGGATTCCTTTTGTATTATAAATAATAAAATGTCAAACAAAAAATATTAAATTAAAGTTTTAATGGGCACGACGAGCAATCAAAGTTTAAAGCAAAAATTACCCTGCATCAAAAATTTCAACAATGAAATCTGAGCTACAAGCGTCGGTTTGTAAATTTTTCTAAATTTGTCAAGTTATTAAAATTCTTATAAAAACATTTGCCAATTTTGAACAAAAAGGGAAAACTTATGAAAATTTTTGGAGCCGCTTTGAAATTATTTTTTTTTTTTATCTTTAAATATAAACCATAAACTTACGAATCAAGGGGCTTCAGTTTTCATTCAAAAAAGGCAGTCTAATGCACATACAAAAATTCTTTCAAATTCAAGTACCAAATTTCCTAAAATGTGGGAGAAGTAGACTTAAAATAGCAAGTCCATAATTTATAACTTTGCTTAAGAAGTAATGGTAGATTTCTAGGAAAACACTAGCTAAGCCTGTTATGGCTTTGATCCAATTTAAAGAACCAATCGGTATTCGTTTGAGTATTGTTCGTGCTTCAATCAAGCTGCTACTGGGATTTTCGGAATCGAAAAAGATTGGTATTCTCTGTACTTCTCTGGGTACTCGAACTAAGTAGAAAGTAATGATTTTTATGAGTGCATAGTTAAGTATCTAATATAGTTATTATTGTTATATGTATATTTGGAAGCAACAAAACATTGTTGTTAGCTCAACCTTATCGCGTATGTTAACCGCCTGATAAGCGTAAAATGTGTTACAGTAGCCTCTAAACCACTTGATAAGTTTGACATGAAAATGTGCACTGGGTTTTATTTTTGTATATTTTGAGTGAGAAATCAATAACTTGATTTTTTGATTAATTTCCAGGCTGATCTGGATGCCCAGCTGAAACAGGCCGGCAGCAAGTTGGTGGTTTTGGATTTCTTTGCCACGTGGTGTGGTCCCTGCAAAATGATATCCCCCAAGTTGATTGAGCTGTCCCAGCAATATGCCGACAATGTGGTGGTGCTCAAGGTAAGTCCTGAAGTTAAATAACTGGATACCAAAAGGTTGAGTTGCTCATTTGATTTTGTCTTCTCCTTTAGGTGGATGTGGACGAGTGCGAAGATGTTGCCATGGAGTATAATATTTCCAGTATGCCCACCTTTGTGTTCATCAAGAACAGCCAGAAAATTGAGGAATTCGCCGGCGCCAATGCCCAGCGACTGGAGGAAACCATTAAGAAAAATATCTAAGCTTTGAGATTTTTTGTTTTAAATCGTTTCTTACACATTTAGTTAATTATTCCATAAGTGCATAAAGTTTGCCAGTGATTTTCTTTAAATACAACAACAACAACTAAAGTACTACTTGAAGTGAGATATACCATGTGGCTTTTAAATGTAACAACAAATTCGCTTAATTAACTAATTAAATTGTTTAAAAAAACAACAAAGAACAGCAAACCGATGCTAATAAATTAAATAAATGTAAAGCACGTTCTCAGTTTGTACTAGAAATTCAATTCACTCACGTGTTCTTCTCTTGACTAAGATCGGCTGTTGGCAAAGAGTCAAAATTTGCGAAATAGTAGCCTAATTAAATATTAGCCAAAGGCAAGTGCCCCAGACCTGGTCATAAACGTCTTTATAGGCGTGAGTAGGTGAGATTACGTTGCTATTGATTAGATAAGATATGAAATTTGTTGTTAGGTCTGGCATACATTAAGAAATGCTTGAGCATTACAGAGATTGAATGAAAATTGCATAAAACCAGTAAGATTTTCATTTCGATATAAACTAATAGGACCTCAATAAGTTAGGCTAGAAAACGTTGGGATACATTCAATCTTTTTAATCTTCAACGAATAAATTCAGAGTCATACCGATTGAACAAATCTCAGCGTCGCACAGTGGGGTATTTGACTCCTAAACTGTAGATTAATTCACACAGGCCTTAGACATAACGCCTCATATTTTTTTTTTCATTCAGTACATAAATATAAACTAAACCTAATTACTTTTGCATTAGGCTTAGTTTTATTTTTATTTTTTTTTAAGAAAATTCTCATTGTTGTGGCAGTGAGCCTTGCCATTTTTTGATTAAAAAATCATACAGGCCTGTTCCCGTTTTCGATTTCGATCAAACCATGCGGAATCGGAATTGTTAAATGTTTTCGCTTCCAAAAACCAACTGTGTTATTCGCCTTTTCACTTCGGGAACAGGCCTAATAACTTCCGAAATACTGAACATACATAGTGAACACCTTATGCTTTAAAATGATGGCTCGATCAGGGTGCTGCAAGTTCTGGGTGATTTGATATAAGTTACCAAAGTTAAATTTCAAATATAGAAAAAAAAGATTTTAGTTAATTTTTTTTTTTTTTTTTGCTGCTGTAATAAAATTTTGTTAAACTTAAAATGTATTCATAGCTGCTGTCATTATTAGAGCTGAGCTTATTTCATTTCAAGCATATTCAAATTTTTTTGATTATTAATAATCATACTTATTTTTCTAGCGAAATGCTTTTTATAGTATTTAAAGTCCTTGTTGCAAGCTTCTTGTGTTTCTTCCGGTAATTGGCCAATCAGCAGAGCTGGGAATGCTGATTAAAATTTTTTTCCATTAATATATTTCAGATGGCAAAATACTCAAGCACTAATCAACTATTTGATTTGAATTAGTTATATGATTCAATTACCAATAAATCCTGTTGAAATGCTTACATTTAAGCTCAACTGTTTTTTCGAGTCAATTGAATTTCAATTGAATATTTTCATTAAAATTTGGAATTATTAATGGCACTTGAACCCAGTCAAGTGCCAGCTGAAAATACAAGACTTCACTGTACTGAAACTAATTTGAACACAGTTGCTTATGTTTTTATAAAGATTTCTCAATTCAATTTTGACTGTTTGTGAAAAATCCCAATTGAAAATTTAATGGAAGTAAAATATCCAGGGACCGAAAATAATGATTACTTGAAAATTTATCTTCCAAAAAAATCATTAACTTGGAATGCCCGTATGAAAAAATGCAATATAACAACAGATGATTATTTTTCGACAATCTATTCAATTCTGCAATGAGTTTTATCCTTTTGATTTTTATTTTATTGCTTAATGGTTAATGATTATTTTTATATTTTTATATATAAAACTCAGGAAATAATCATTTATAAATATTTAATGTATGATGACAAAAAATTTTTCGGTATTTCCCTTATTTTTTTTTTTTTTGATTGTTTTTAGTCGTTCGTGAGTTATAGCGTCGCAAACATGTAGCAAAATAAAGAGAAAATACGGCATATTTTACAGTACTACTACGATAAAGGCAAAAATGCATCTCATGCTGCCAATAAAATTTGTGCAGTTTATGGACCCGATACAGTTTCCATTTCCACCGCACAACGATGGTTTCAACGTTTTCGTTCTGGTGCAGAGGTGATCGAAGATGCGCCACGGTCCGGAAGGCCTGTCGTCGAAAATTGCGATAAAATCGCTGAATTGATCGAAAGAGACCGGCATAGTAGCAGCCGTAGCATCGGCCAAGAGCTGGGCATGAGTCATCAAACCGTTATAAACCATTTGAAGAAGCTTGGATTCAAAAAGAAGCTCGATGTATGGGTGCCACACGACTTGACGCAAAAAAACATTTTGCCCGTATGGATGCATGCGAATCGCTTCTGAATCGCAACAAAATCGACCCGTTTTTGAAGCGGATGGTGACTGGCGATGAAAATGGGTCACTTACGACAACGTGAAGCGCAAACGGTCGTGGTCGAAAAGCGGTGAAGCTGCCCAGACGGTGGCCAAGCCTGGATTGACGGCCAGGAAGGTTCTTCTGTGTGTTTGGTGGGATTGGCAGGGAATCATCCACTATGAGCTGCTCCCCTATGGCCAAACGCTCAATTCGGACCTGTACTGCCAACAACTGGACCGCTTGAATTGCATCACTCATGCAGAAGAGGCCATCTTTGATCAACAGAGGCCGAATTGTCTTCCATCAGGACAACGCCAGGCCACACACATCTTTGGTGACGCGCCAGAAGCTCCGGGAGCTCGGATGGGAGGTTCTTTTGCATCCACCGTATAGTCCGGATCTCGCACCAAGTGATTACCACCTATTTCTGTCCATGGCGAACGAGCTTGGTAGTCGGAAGTTGGCCACAAGAGAGTCCTGTGAAAATTGGCTCTCCGAGTTTTTTGCCAATAGGGAAGCGAGCTTCTATAAGAGGGGCATTATGAAGTTGGCATCTCGTTGGGAACTCGTCATCGAACAAAACGGCGCATATTTGACTTAAATCGCATTATTATAACCAATTTTATGAACAATTAAAAATCAATAAAAATACCGCAAGATTATATATACTTTATGTGGTCGGAGATGATTCCTTCTATGCGTTGCAAACTTCTGGGCAAAATTATAATACACTTTTCAAGTGTATAAAAAGAATTATCTTTTGGTTATGTGACGTCAACAAAAAAAAGTGAGATATGGGGGGTTGTGAGCCACTTTGCTAAAAAGTCAGATTTGACTTCCAAAGAGAACATTGCAATGATGCGCTATAAAACAGAGGAAAAACTCTCCAAAGAAGTAAAAAAAAAACATTTTAAGAGGCAAACAAAACAACAGCCACCAGCAAAAAGTGCTCGTATATAAAGAAAACGAGAAGGCCAAGCTAACTTCGTCTTTGCCGAAGTTTTTAAACCCTTGCAAATGAGTTTAAGAACGCCAGCATTAAAACAAACTATTTTTCTAAATAAAACCCACTTTTCGACCGATAGTTCCTATGACAGCTATAGAATATAGTCATCCGATTTTGACCAAAACTACCAAATCTTTGTAAAAGCGCATAATATTAATAATTGCTGGAGTGGGACACGTTAACATTAAAAACAAAAAAGTTTTTCTCACAAAGACCCACTTTTTGACCGATAGTTCCTATGGCAGCTATAAGATATAGTCATCCGATCCGGTCGGTTCCGACATATTAGCAGTGTGCAGTAAAAAGAAGACTCTGTGCAAAGTTTCAGCTCGATAGCTTTAAAACTGAGAGACTAGTTTGCGTAGAAACAGACAGACAGACGGACAGACGGACGGACAAAGCTCAATCGACTCAGCTCGTCACCCTGATCAAGAATATATATAGTTTATAGGGTCGGAAATGAATATTTCTATGCGTTGCAAACTTCTGGGCAAAATTATAAAACCCTTTGCAAGGGTATAACAAGCCTGATGCAATTTTTGCAATTTTCACTTTTTATTGATATTTCTTAATTCAGAATATGTTAAAAATTGTTATTTTTCATTTAATAAAGAATAATTGTTTAAAATCACGAATTTCAAATTTTTGAATGGGTGGCTCACAACCCCCACAAATTTTTGAAATGTCAAAAAAATTTTTTTCAATATGAAATAAAAAAACCCCAAAAAGAATATTTTTTAAAACTAATGATTATGAAACTTTTGTGCATCTTTCAACTAAAATACAAAATTTACAGAACGAAAAAATATTTATTTTTGGCAAAGTTATGTTCGAAAAACAAAACTATGATCACAACCACCCACTCTCCCCTACTCAAACACCGATTACGGCTAGTGCATAAGGAATTGTAACAAGTTTGATGGATGTACCTAGTAAGTGGACCAAATTGAATAAGATCCACATTCAAGATTTAAATAAAAGGTATATTACATTGCGGTTTTCAAAAAATTAAATTTTTTAAATTATTTAACTTTACAATTAACAGTTTCTGCAGCGACTCCAATAAGAGATTGCATCTCAGTTCATCAATTACTTGCGTTGCTGGAACGGCATGTACCACTTGGGCCAGCTGGTATAAATTCGAATAGTCGAACTTTTTGCCCTCGCAGTACTCCATTGAGTTCAAGTTGGTATCAACAGTTTTGGGGTTGTAGTCATTGCTTCGCTATAAGCTTTCTTTATTTTTATACCAAAGGTACAGAGTATTAAGTTTATGCAAAAGTATGTAGCAAGGAGAAGGAATCATTTCCGACCCTATAAAGTATATATATTCTTGATCAGCATCAACAGCAGAGTCGATATAGCCATGTCTGTCTGTCCGTCCGTCTGTTCGTCCGTGCGTATGAACATACAGATCTCAGAGATGGTAAGATATAGAGGTTTGACATGTATGGGACAAATGCTTCTGTTACTTGCAGGCAGACCAAGTTTATTTTCAAGTTTTGATAAGCCACAAGTCACATCTTCCACAGTTTTGTAGAGAGAGGGTTTGTTCCTTCTTTAGATAGTTAGTAATTATCTATATGTATAGATTTGCCATAGAAATGATAAAGATCGGATGACAGGTTCTCAAGTTATGAGCAAAAAGAAAACCAACCCCCCCTCCCTCCCCTTCCTACCACCATGACACAAGCAACACCGCACAATCTTAGAGAGAGAAAGGGAGAGAGAGAAACTTAAAGATGAGCGCGGCAACAGCACTGCATTCAGCTTCTACTCCAGTACAGAGTATGAAATAGTCGGGCTTGACTGACTTTTTCACTTGTATCATTTGGATCTTCATTGTGCTCCTCGTCTTCCGATGCTACCTCAATGGAATTGAGGAACTCGTCCGGGGCTGAGTGATGTTGAACTTCAGCAGTCTCTCCCATAGTTGACGTAGATGCTTTCGCATAGAGTAATGTTGTTAAACCAGTGATGAACTAATTATAAATATCAAAAAAAAAGTTGAAAATGCCAGATCTCTCGTCGCTATCAGAATTAGCAAAGTTATACCAAATCAGATTGTCCATTCCTGGATTATTTTAAATTAAGTGAGCCAAATGAGCAATAAACGTTTTTGGGCCATATCTTCAGTTTTGGGGGTCCCCGAGGAAAACCAAGAATTTGGGAGTGGTATACGCGACCTGATCTACAACGTATGCTAAGTCATTCCCTAGGTTCTTGCAATTTTGTTAAATTTGTAGCAATGTGTAATTAAAAAAATTTTAAATTCTTGAAAACCGCAATGTAATATACCTTTTATTGAAAACTTGAATGTGGATCTTATGCAATTTGGTCCCCTTACTAGGTACATCCATCAAACTTGTTACAATTCCTTATGCACTAGCCGTAATCGGTGTTTGAGTAATATTTTTGAGCAAAAAAATAAAACTCGGAGAATAATCTTCTTTTGTTATTTATATTAAACTCATAATGTTTATTTCCAGAGTTTTATATATAAAAATCAAGCTTAATCATTATGTTTTAAGGAATAAAATGAAAATCAAAAACTAATCATTAAAGATAGATTTTTATAGTAGAACTCATAATCGTTACGGTCCCTGGAAATATCCCAATTAAATTTTCTAATTGTGAAAAATTTCAATTCAAATTTTAATGGAAGAAAAATTTCTCAATTAAAAATTGGCTGGTGTGAAAAATCCCAATTGAAAATTAAATGGAAGGATAATAAATAAATAAATTTAGGGGCCAAATACCCCACTGTGCGTCGACTGGCTACTGATGTGTTGAAAAATAATTCAAAGTATTGAAAAAAAAGAACACTTGGTATCGAGCTATTTCGAGATTTTTGTCTTCAAAATAAGAATCATGACACCAACAATAGCTCAAATCAATTGTCACTTATATGCATCTGGCCAGTAAACCAAATTGAGTCGACTTTCTTAAAATAGCTCCAAACACAGAAAAGTGTTACCTGTAACTCAAGTTCCATTTGGTGGTTTCGCACGGATCAGTTCGACAATTCAAGCGAACTGACTCTTAGTGAAACGGAGCATTTGGAGAAAACGACCATCATTGAAAAATGGTAGCATATTGGTTCGCTAAGATCCTCCATAAGCTCATTCGTCACTTCTTTGACAGCATCATGGTCCATATCTAAAGATTTTTTATGTTTTCATATTTCTTCATGCTCCTATTTAGCTTGATTTGTACAACTACAATCAATGCATTTCATTTCATGAAGCGCTAGGTCTATTTTTCACTTAATCAATGATTTTTGTATACTTTCTCTTGGCATTTGTATTTTGAGTTACATCAACGTATCAAGCATTGACTCATCTCTAGAAGGTACAAATCATCTATCTACAAAACTGTGGGAGATATGTGACGTTTTTTCAAAATTGCGGGGGCGGAGGGGGCGTGGCAAAAATAGAAAATAAACTTGATCTGCCTGCAGCATAAGAAGCATTTGTCCCATACAAGTCAAACTCTATCACTTACCATCTCTGAGATCTGTTTGTTCATACGGACGGACAGACGGACGGACAGACAGAGGCGGACAAAAGACAGACGGACAGACGGAAAAATGGCTAAATCGACTCGGCTTTGATGCTGATCAAGAATATATATCTCGCTAGGGTCGAAATGATTCCTTCTCCTGTCATACCCTTTGCACAAATTTAGTATACCCTTTTACTCTACGAGTGCACAGAGTATGTAAATATTTTTGCAGTGGAAGGGGCAATTGGACACCCGCCGCCAACAAACTTATCTCTACGCTCGAAAAGAAGGAAGACTTTTCGGAATCCAAAAAAAAAATTTCGCGTGAAATGATTAACGAGTTACACTAGCTGACGTTTTGTACAGGGCACCTTGGAAGGCTCTTCCAATGGGAATATTTTTCCGACATGGAAGGCCAACTTGCGGCAACGACCTAGCTATCTCAGGAATTGCGAGATTAGCCACACTGGTAACCGAAGAAGAAAATAAGGTGGGGGAGTGTGCAAAAGAGGCATATCATCGAAACATTGAAGCATCGATTTTGCTCGTACTGAGGAACTCTGCAAAATTCGAGCTACTCTGGAGGAAGCCAACAAATTACTGGCAGAGAGCAACGCAATTCAAAAGGCGCGCAACGATCTGTTGCAATCCCTATTAGAAAATTAGTATTATATCGTATATTTGCACCAATTAAATTATAACTTTAAAATCAAAGAAAAGAAATTTTGGTATAATCTTTTATTAAAAATTTTTCTTATGGTATGCTTACAGCATATTTTTAATATAATCGCGCTTTCTAGATGCTTCAAGCGCGGTGCTTTCGGAAATATTGGAATCCTCTACAACTGCTGTTTAATCTTTAACCCATTGAATTTGATCAAAATTATTACGTGCGCTCAAAATAAAGAGATGTCGCATACACCTTGCAAAATGATAGAGTGCACTTGTTTTCTGTTATAGAAATCACCACCACGCCGTCCACCGATTCATTTAACAAAATCAGACTCCTTTGCTCACTCATTTTGATTTTTTCTTATTATAATTTTCTTGTTTTGTTGACAGTTATTTGCATCGATACGAATTCAGACAAATCCAACATAAAATTTTTACGATGGAAATTTATCCATCACAATCACAAAAATTAGGCATCATGATGGCACATCACATTCGTTCAGCACAAAAATCGAACTAGATCCATCGATTTTTTGTCATCATTTGTGCTGGTGAACACGGCCATTGACTCAGCCCAGCGGCGCACAGCTAATGAGGCGAGCCCACAGCATGCATTACAACAGCCCCACAAGTATAAAACACTATCGCTACACTTTGTATACCGAGTTGTCATACGGAGTTTGTCAAGTCTTTGAAACTTCGTTTGTCGAAAATTCGAACTGCGTTCGTAAGCTTGTTCGTTTTTTGCTTTTCTTTAGGCATTCACAAACAGACATATATGTGCGTAGTAGTATCATTTTGACAGTAACCCTTACTGTACACCAGCAATAAGAGACTGATCCCTACTAGAAGAAACATATAAATGCAACCACACAATTATGTGGTAGATAGATTTGGTCCCTGACGCCCCAAGAAACCGGACTGGGGTAGCGGGACCAGGAACGAAAATATCTGAACCAATGGGTAAACTCACAATCATATTTCAAGCTGAAGTATGCCATCTCCCGTTGCGCAGACCGTAATATGGAAAAGCACTACCATAATAGAGAGAACAGCTGCCCTCTCCGATAGCTGCCAGCGCTTAGCGCTCAGCAGTAATAAGTTCACCTCGCCAGTCTTAGAGACAAAGAAGGAAACCAGACCAATTAGCAGTAAGGAACAACCTGACCCTACGATGGATACCGGGACAAATGAAGATCCTGGAAACGAATTGGCTGATGAACTGGCACGCAAGGGTGCAGCCACCGCAATGGTAGAAATTGCGAGCCTCATTGCAGTATAGGCCAACACACAAATAAAAGGACTCCTAGGAATGGAAGAGAATACGTTTAGAACAGCCTCTTGGGTAAACCAGAGGAATGAGAAAGCAAGCATTAATAGTGAACCACGACCTCAATAGGTTCCAAAGTTAATCCAACAAGGAAAGAATTGCCTCAGGATTCTGACAGGCTCTACACGGGTCACGCAGCCGGATACGTATAAGTGGGATAACAAGACCCAACTTTGCAGATACTGTGAAGAGAAGGAGGAGTCCCTGAACATATACTAGCACACTCCGATGCCCTAGCAAGCCCAGACTCAGCAAATTTGGGGGAAACACATTTTACACTAAGCAATTAGTAACTTAGAACCCACAAAAATCCTGGCTTTTTATAGGAAATAGGGCTGCTAGAGAGTTGTAAACTCAGTGAGGGGGAACAATAGACCAAAATTGGTCACGTGCCCCACTCCCCAACAATAAATTATAAGAATGTGTGTAGTTGATTTCTGACCTGTGGCGTGTAAGTGTGATCTCCAACAAAGGAAAACACCCCAGCGGCGCAAATGCACATTACGCAATCGAGCACCTCTTAAACACTTCGAAGGCTGTGTGTCGCGCAGCATCGATTACAACCCTTAGACATTTGAAGAATAGCATGGCCGCTTTGTGGACTGTTATCTTTCTGAATCCCCAATACTTTGTAATCAATAAGTAAGAGGAATGAACGCTGAAGCTCCATTACAACTGCACCTAACAATCTAAAAAAATGTAATGGACAGTGTGGATGGGCCGCCCACTAAACGATACACACAGTATGCGCTGTTGTAATGCAGGTACTTTTAATAATGTAATGTACTTTGAACTAAAAGGCATATAGAGTGGTAATGCTATAGAAGCACAGCTCCATGTGCGGTATGTTGGTTAAATTGTTTATTAAAGGTATATTTAAACACCATTAGCTTCGAAATACAAGAAAATAAAACAAATCGACTAAAAGCTATATTTAAAACGAGAGCAAGTTAAAGTCGGCTCTACCGACTTCGATATACCCGTTACCTGCGAAAACATGTTTAACAGTGTTCCTGCGTTCCTTAGTGTGACCATCCAAAAAGTTCGCTACCGCAACATTTTGTTAGGGTGGGAGGGGGTGGTAGTAACTGGGGGCTGTGGTCTTTTGCTCATAACTTGAGAACCGTTCATCCCGATCTTTTTATTATATCCGTCCGTCCGTCCGTCCGTCCGTCTCTATTGAACACCTAGATCTCAGAGATGGTAAGAGATAGAGGTTTGATATGTATGGGACAAATGATTCTTTTATCTGCATGCGCAGATCAAGTTTGTTTCAAAATTTGGCCACGCCC
>JAEIFU010001987.1:0-53255 GCA_018904235.1 Lordiphosa stackelbergi
GCTTCATTGCCATCTGTTTAATTTGCTTTTCGAGAAAAATCGTCCTTTCCAGAGGGATATTTTTTTAACATACAGAGTTGCTAGACCTTTTTTTCAGAGGCCGCTGTCAAACAGCATCTACTGCAAAAAATTTCTGAAACAACCTAATAAAAACGTCGAAACACTGTAAAATATTTTGAAAGGAAAATGGCCAACTTAGGGCGACAAATTCAAAGATTTAAAAATAAGCATTCTGAATGGCTTGATAAAAGATTATTATTTATATCGAAGAAAATTGTGGATCGATAAATAAAGGTGGTCGTCCAAAAGTAGACTATGAGAACGCTAGTTCCCGGCAAAAACGAAAGTTGGCGACAGAGTTTTCAGAAGTTAATATTAACTCATAATACAAAATCAGCAGATAAAGACATGGTTGCTGTTTTGAAAGCAGCAGATCAAGCGAAGATCTGAGTGAAATGAAAAGAAAACCTTTGGAACTAAGGCACAAGATGTTTAAAACTTGTCAACATTAAAAAAATTTGTTACAAATTGATCAACTTGAGAAGCTTTTCCTTGACTCTTGACCGTTTAGGTCCAAATTTATTAGTAAGTTTGGCACAAATTCGTTGTTTTAGATATTTTTATATATGACTAATTGTTTCAGTAAGTGCAAATGCACACAACAGATCATATCTATGGAAAAACATATTTATTTTGAATTTTAAAAATAATTTAAGTTTCCATGTTCGGGGAAGGATGAAGGCGTGGTCGAATCATAAAATAAACAAAAAACGGAAATTCTACTTTAATTTGAATAATTTATGTGCAAAAACTTAGCTTTCTATCTTTCAATTTGAAGTTGATGCCAAAAAAATCGAAAAAAACCCAGCGGTTAGTGTGCTGGACTGCTAGCCTTGAGGTTGTACGTTCGATCCCGCCTCGAAACATCAAATAAAAACAGTTTTTTTTTTAATTCAATTTTACATTTACAACAAAGACATCTTCAACATCAAATCCCAACAAAAAAAAAATAACTCCTTTGTGATGGTCAGCCTATTGGGTGTAAAATTGAAACAAGAATCTGTATTTCACTCCTTTTTTTACATTAACCAATCTTGGCACCAGCACAAATCTGCAACTTACATATGTTACACACTAGTATAGCCATGGCTTTGTACCGTTTACTGTGTATCTTGTGCATGTTTACAAAGTGATATCATAACATGTAATCAACGCATCATATTTTATGAGCCGCATCATGTAATTTAGCACAGAGCATAAAACCGACCTGGTCCAGGACCCAGACCAAGACCAAGACCAACAGCAAACTTCATAAAGGTGGAACGCACAAAATGTGAGTGTGGTGTGTGTGTGTGTGTGGGTTTAAGCGGCTGGGTTAAGCTTTTGAATGTAGGTCATGGGGAGTCATAAAAGATGATAAGAAATTTGTATCTTCAATTCACTCAGCTAACTGAGTAGGTGCTGACCTGCAATTCAGCTTCACTTATTTCATTCAATTCAGTTGAATACTGAAAGTCAAACCTTTCTATTGAAAGCTAAATTCTCTCTGATTGAATTTCCTATTTTCGTGCAAAAAGAAAACACGTGAGTTATTAGTGGAACTTCGGGGCGTAACTCCTACTTGTATTTTTCCCAAAGCATGTGCAATTATCCTTGCTGTCCCTGCGCTGTCTTGTGCCCCTGCGGTGGTTGCGGACCCAGCGGTTTCTATGATCCCTGCTTTGGACCATTCAATGGGCCCTTCAACTCCTGGTGCGGCCCAAGCGGTCCTGGATACTGGGGAGGACGTTGTTGCTAAGGGTTTGGACGACGAGTCTAAATAAGTAAGTGGTTAAAAGTTTCACATAAGGCAGCTAATGAAATCATTTTTGCATTTAGAGACTCGATGTCGGAGCAACTGAATTCCTATCACATTTTGCAGAAGAAATTTAGGAAAATCAATTAATAAAACATGACGAGGTATGTCTAAAACTTAATGTACAGTGGGGCTCGTCTTAGGTCAAACCACATCATCCGTATTTCAAAATATGTATATTTTGTGGGACTTGATTTAATGATAAGATTTGCCCTAGTGTTAACTTTACAGACCGTGATTTCAATTTATATTTCTTCCATTCAGATTTATATACCACCTGTGGAATTCAGCTTTCAATACATTCCCTTTCGGTTCAAACATTTAAAGAAAAATCTTGTAGTCACAAAAATGTCTAGGAATAAACATAATAAAGAATTTTATAAGGCATTCTCTGAGGACGATTATGGGATCTGCCATCTCATTTCTTAAACACAACTAATTTATCAACTCTGAGGGGGAATCCGCGAGAATTGAGTACAAAAACTTTGTAAAAATGGATTCAAAGAGGACTAAAAACGAAAATGGTTTGGAGAAATTTTAAAAAGCACGATCTTAACCCAATAATAATTTCGCCTGCGGAGAAATCTTATCGGACTATCTCTCTTCCTTCTATATTATTTTTTACCTCAGAATGCAAATTTAATAGTAATTGCAAACAGCATAGTACCCATAAACAACTGCTATAGGCTAAGATTAAATAGGTTTGACAGTAAGGACATAACTTCTTACGGATTATTTTACTCTGAAAAAACACCCCCAATTTTAGACAATCTCAGAATTAAAAAAGCAAAAAATTTCTTATATTACAAAAATACATCAGCATCGCGGTAAGAGATTTACTGTCGGGTTGTCGATTTTCTCAATATTTTTTTGACAAAATTAGCCAAATATTAAAATACCTGTTCCCGTCTGACAATTACTTCAAACAAAACAAGCAAATGTATTGAACACCTTTTAATGGACGAATTGCAGCTTTATACAGCACTCCCCGAATACTTTAGGTTAGATTCGTCTAAATACCGCACCCAAACAAAATACTCCTCTTTTTTTTATTTACCTGACTTTTGGCATCCTTTTCTTTAGTGTTTTTATTTTCTTTTTTTACAACAATCACTCCGTTAAACTATGTTTAGCGCGCCACCTATACTCTCAATTAAGCTTTTCAATATTCCAACATACTTTTGCTTTATGACAAAATTTTGACACGTTAAAATTTAAAATTTCTTTTTAACCAACACCACCATACCTTGTTAAGTCTCCCTTCAAACCGCTGAATTCTCGTTTTACTTAATCTACCTCACCGACCTCTTGATGACAAAAGCTTCTCCCAATTACGTTTTAAGTCTTTCTCTGTAGTTCGGTAATGTTTTGTAATTTTTTGTTTTAATGTCGCGCTTGTTCGTTCCAGTTATGATATTATCTGTCTCAACACAGTTTTGAAGAGTTTGATCAAAATCGGAGAATATATCGTATACTGCATATAAAAAACTAAAATATATCAGCCGTGATGCTTCGTAGAGCCGTTCTTTCCTCTATTTTTTTCTGTAATTTCCATTAAATTAACGCATTAATATATTTCTTAGCGTGTCTTGGTTTTAGCGACCTGATCTGTGTACAATCAATCAATCCCCCCTGAAGACGGACCTCGATTGGGCTCGAATTTATTGGAAACAAAGAGTCCACCGTTTTTATTCCTTGGATGGGACGGATGACCTTGAGCCGGATTTTCCATATTTGATATATTTCTTACCTTTAAAATAAATGCATATAAGGGTTTTGATGACCTGCATTATTTAAGTCAAAGTTTTTGTGCTTTTTACTGCGCTGGCTCAAATGGTTGATAACAATTTAATGCGATCAACACACTTCAAAGAGAAAGCTCACAACATTACATCGGAATAGATTTGGTATGTCTGGACAATACTGTTTGAATTCGTCCCCGAATCCTCATCAGGACTCACATTGCTTATTCACACCTCCAACCATGGTTTTATTTATTGACGCTTACGCAGTTTTTGCAAACAACATTACATTGAAACTCCTTCAAAACATGGCATACTTTCAGGCTGAACCAATTCATAACAGAAATAGTCGGGGCTTGAGATTTCAATACATGAAATTGTAAGTAGTTGCCGCCCCCGAAATTTCCCGCCCCAGAATTCGCCGCCACCGGAATTTCGCCGCCCCTAAAAGTTTACCGCCAGATTATCATGAAGATTTAATAATTGGCAATTGAAGACGGGCAAAAAGAAAAAGAAATTTTAGATTGTCATAAAGAAGGGTAAACAGACGGTTAAATATGAAGCGTTTTAAGTCATACGGAGCAAGAACTCTCAAAATTGTATAATTATAATTGGCAATTAAGGAAAGGTAAATAGGAGGTGTCGGTCAATAAATCAAATATTAGAAATTTTTAAAAAGTCTTATATGAGTTTAGTTTGACATGAAGAAGGAAATATAGACGGATGCACAGTGGTCGGACTTGTATTGAAGTTGGTGATAAAAATAGTTGTAGGTGTCCTTCAGGTCTATAATTTAAACTGTAAGCCTATAACATAAAATAAAATAGTTAATTAACCAAAAAATTATTGAAAAACAGACTCTTTAATTTGATTGACGATTCAGTATACGAGAAACTGTATGATTAACTAATCTTTGTAAATCAACTTCAGCGAGTGATTCACTTACACTAATGCTACTAAATAACTATGAGTTTTAGCTTGCAGAACATTATCGTAAGTAAGTGGTTTTAAGTTGAATGGGCATCCATCATCATAAATGCCGCATATTCATAACCATTTGTGTCATTTAGGGCCGTTTTCTCATGTTCATGTTTTTGCTCAAATCAAAATCCACCTAGATTTTGCAACTAGGTGGTTTTCGTGCAATTGGTTGTCTCATGTAGATTGATTATGATTTTGGGCATTTGCACTACGGTCACACCGGCAGGTCTGAAAAGGCACTAAAACAGTGGTGCACAAAACATTTTTTTCCTATCCCGTGTGATAGGAAGTCAAAATGCTGCCGGCGTCGCAGTCGACACACGCATAGAGAGAGAGAATACGTGTGCTCTATAAATAGCACGCACACACATTTATTTGTTTGTTTGTAGCCCATGTTTGACATAATACGTTTACTTCGTGTTTCACTGCTACACACACCATCGCAAAGCTTGATAGTGTGTGTTTGGGCACCACTGCACTAAAAGTAAGTTGGCAGCCCCTTTGGACTCGCTAGTTTGTTGATATGTCCCTTGCGCGCCAATTTTAAAAAAGAAAGCAAGCATTTCACAGAGGAGGAAAATTTTTTTCGCAAGCACTTGTAACTATGGTTGGAGATTAAGAAAAAGGACTATAGCTAAGTTCACACAGGCAAATAATTTAGACAAATATTGATGAAAATTTTGCTATATAGTCCAAATTAGGGAATTTTTCAGCCTAATTTGATCAAATTAATTGCATATGAAACCATAGTTTAAGTTTTAAATACAGTAAAATCAATAATCAAGGCAATTTGAATCACATTTTGGCCATTGCCTGTGTGAACTCAGCATAAGCAATGACCTAGGTCCTAGGGCAATTAGTATGAGCATCTGACTCTTCAGCAATGTCTGCAGGTGTCTTGTATACCAAAGGCACATATAATATTTTCAATTTTTGGTTTTATTATTAACAATTCAGATTTAACTGTTTTTTGCACCAGTTGTTTTTTTATTTCAAAATTTTTTAAGTGTGACCATATGCGCACACTCATAAAAATACTTAATATGAATTGTCATGTACATTGTTTTCAAATCAATGAGGATGAAGTACATTGCTACGAAATCCATCTAGATGGTTAGCCTTGAACATGAGCAAACGAAACGCATCAAATCCACCTAGATTTGCAAAAACAGCAACATGAGAAAACGGCCCTTAATGTTTGATTTGCTGTAGAGAGACATTCTGTAAAGCGTTTGCAGCGGACTCATCTATTTTAGCTATTTTGGATATTCGTCATTTCTTTCTTCTTGAAGAAGGCTCGTTGAAGTCGGATGTGGGACTGCGACGACTCAATTATTCGACTTTTTAGCTCTTTCTGTCACTGTGAAAGAGAGCTTCAAATCAAGCCAATCGGAATGTTTCTTCAAAACAGTCAAATTTGTACGATTGCAGCTTTGACACCGGATGTAAAATGATTTGCAGACAGAAAAGTCAAAATTCTGCATCTCTTCTGAATCTGCAAAGTATCGAATCGCCGATTTTCCGACCTCTTTTAGCATTAGTGTAATTTAACTGATTGCCAAAAATAAACATTTTTAATAATAAATTTAGAAAACAAACCAATTTGTCATTTGCCATACTTGCAACATGGAAAACACAAACAACAAAACACAAATACTTGCTGCATGCGGATCAAAATATTTTGACGCTGGGCAGCTCCTCCGGGCAGCTGATTCTTTTACTATTTTAATCTATTATTATTAACAATAAATGATAATAAATATGAGCATCGGAATCGATCGGCATCACAACTAAAAGCTTAAGTGAAAATAAAAAAGTAAAAGAAAAACAATCAAAAAAGGTCATTTCTGATTTTGCTTTGTTTTAAAAGATAAACCACAATACCCAAATTGTTAAATAATTCAAATCATTGTTAATACCTGTTCGAACGTTATCCAAATCATTGAAAAGTTATTGTAACTTTTATTTTTTAATTTTTTTAACACAAAGCACTAAATTGCGTAGCACATGGTTAAATTTAAGGGATTTTTACACAAAGAGCGAATGGTCACACAAAAAAGTTTGCTTGTTTCAAAAAGATAATTTATTTATGATATGATCGACATACTTCAAAGTGTAAAATTTTGATTTCTGTTTTTGGATTTTTGTCGTATGGGAGCGACCACCGTGGAATGGTTAAAATCGAATGGTAAAAAAATCGCGAATTTCGCTAGATGAAGATTTGATAGATGTCAATTGTACTTCACAATTCGATTTTAGAGCGAATCTCATTTACGGATGTCAGACTGGGGGAGTTAATCTTGAAAAATGTTGTCTTTGCGCAGATTCTTTTGGGGTATGTCTTTTGTCTTTGAATTTTGTATTTGCAAAATCAGCAGCTTTTATCATTACAGTAGTAGCAGAAGGGTAGTGTGTGGAGTGGGATTGTGTAAGTGGAAATGGTTGGGAAGGGGTGGGTATCTGGTGGGAACGAGGTGAAGATTTGGTGTGGATCTGGCGGGGATTTGGTGCTGATCTGGTGGGGATCAGGTGGTGATGTGGTGGAGATATGGTGGTTATTTGGTAGGGACCTGGTGGGCTCTGGTGGGTATCTGGTGGGGATTTGGTGGGGATGTTGTGTGGATCTGGTGGGGAGCTGGTGGGGATCAGATGGGGATCTGGTAGTGATCTGGTGAGGATCAGATGGGGATCTAGGAGAGATCTGGTGGGAATCTGGTGGGAAACTGGTAGGGATCTGGTGGGAATCTAGTGGGGATCTGATGGGGATCCGGGTGCGTCAGCTTGGGATCTGGTGGGTATGTGGGAAGTTGGGGGTGGAAAGAGTGGCTGCATTGAGGTCAAGTTGTGAATTCTGTTTTATAAACTATAATGTTGATTGTTCGACAGTGACTTAACAGTGTCTTTTTGTCATTATTTAAATCGGTTGTATCAACGTAAAGAGCTTCGCTCGTACCGGGTGTCCCATGACACTAATTTTTTTTTTTTTTTTGTATAGACGCGCGTACAGCTAGTCCACAAGTCCACACACAAGTTTCAAAATGGTTTACCGTCTTGTGAACTGAACGGATACTTCCTCGCCAACATTTTCTATATTCAGTAGTAAACTAAAGCCAAAGTGTTTTCTGTAATACGCCCACTTTTACGATTACAAAGGACTCTGTTTTGAATACAGTATCCCAACGAAAACGGACAAGCTTATGTTAATGTATACAGAGTACTAGCTGAACCCGAAGCGACTTTGTGCGCGTCAAGATTTTAAGAAATTGTGTTAATTCCCGTCCATCCCGTCCTAAAGGGTACATCGAAATTTTGTAGGCGCTCGAAAATTCCGGAATTATATGTTAGTCCCTGCCAGTCAAGTGGACTTTGAAAACATACCTCTCACGCACGACCACTTAGTGAATTCGTGGTCTAGCGATATTATATGAAGAATGTAAATTTCAGAGCAGAATCAGCACTCTTCAATTATAATTGTAATTGTTATAATTCTAATTCAATTCAAATTGGCTTTCCCGTTTATTCCCCAGCCCCTCTTTACCAGCCCACCTATCTCTCCATCTTCCACCGCTCTTCACTCTTTAGCTGTCATCTGTCTCAGAGAGCCATGGCATATTTGTAATACACACATTCCTATTTTGTGTGAGTGTGATCCCTCCCATGCTTACTCTCTCTCGCGCTCTTAAGAAAACAGCTTAGCATGTCATGTGTTCCATACAAACTTTTCTTAGGCTTTTTGACCCATTTGGCGGACAAATTTTCCAAATTTTCTTTCTTAGTGCGGGCCTGCATAACTAAACGAAGGTCTATGCCAATTCTTAGATCTGTAGGATTAGCTGTTTTGGCTGTGGATTGATAAAATGTCAGTCAGTCGGGCCTACAGATTAATAAGTATAGATTAACCGATACTTGAAGGCTGCCAACCTTCAAAGTGATTAAGAGAACATCGAACTTGTAATGGGATGAAAAATTCGTAACATCAAAAACCAACTAAAATGTTATGTTACACCGAACCCAATAAGAAATAAAAGACCCAATGAGCTTCTCCTGTTCGTGATATTCGACAAAAAGTTGTTGAAAATACTAAATTATTTTCCAACACCCAACAGACCCCAACTAATGCCATTTGATGTCATAAAATTAAGAAAACGATGGGCTTCATTAGCTCGAAATCCCCTTTCAATGTTGTTGGAAATGACCCAAAATGTAAGTGCATTAAGAGTTTGGTTAATATTTAACATTTACCTTTGCCAGTCTGGGGCAACTTTCAGCTGACTTAAACCTGCCTTAACCGAGCCATCATCATCAGCAGCGGGAGCACCCAAAACGTGCTCTTCTTTAGTAAAATTGCTCACGCACGGGTTTGTCTTTCTTTTTTCCCAGTCTCTACCTTTTACATGTATATATATTTTTTTGGGATATTTTAAGTGCTGTCCGTTCCTTGTGGTTGGCTTTGGTTTTGATTTTGTGTACCGTTTACAGTACGGTGTATCGACGTTCGTCGCCTAAGCGCATTAAAAGTTTTTCTCTCTCTCTTTCTCTAGATATATTTTTTTGCTTTGCACTTTACTGAAAGCACATCACGTTTTGCACCTGATTTGCTAACAATCCGGGGACATTCTAAACAGGACTTTTCACCCGACTCGCATACATAATTCCAAGTGTAAATAATTAAGATTAATTGCTGCTTTTAGCGTGAAATAAATATTATCAAATGTTTGGCGATTTTCTGAATTGACCCCAATTGGCTTTAATTGACAGGTAAATGACAACTGACAAGTTAAGTCTAAATACGAAATTTTTGAATCTGGTAACTGGCTATCCCTGGGAAATAGTTCACTCTATGCTGTGTTGTCTGGCCAAATGGCTTTGCTGTTTGTTTTAATTGTCTTGGGCATGTGCTTATGGTAATTTGGGTGTTGGCCAGGCACTTGCCAGGCGGCTCAGCTTAGATCTCAGGGGTGTGGATATCGATTTAGTTGTTTCAGTCGGCAATAGGAAGAAGAATGCAGTGTTTAAAAAAAAGGAAAATATCATTGCAATCCAATATGCGAATCAGATAATTGTCCAAAACATGGCCTAATCCTTCTTGAACTCTTGTGGAAGTAAATATCATGACCACTATGGGTCACCTTCCATTTTCCATCTCTGGAAATTGTGTAAACACACACCCACAAAAACCCTTCAAGCATATTGGTAGGTCATGTCCATGCTAACACCACACACACCCTGCAGGATACAAGCACAGAGAAAAGCGATTCCGGTTCAAGTGCCAAATGCAGCTGCCCGTTGTTGTTGTTCCTGCCGTTGTTTTGCCTATTCAAGCCTCAAACAAAACTTGGGCAACATTTTTGGTAATTAGATTGCAATTATAGTTGAAGCAAGGGCGCAACATGGCGTATGAGCAATATTCCAGTGGCTGCTCAAGACAGCATTTCCTTTCCTCTCTGTTGACATAAATTGCTGATTATGCATAAAAGTGTGCTGGGATGGCTTAAGTTCAACTCTAAAAATCTTTGGCTACTTCTTTTTAGTCAATTGAACTGGTCAAGCAGCGGAAAATTGTAAAAAATGCATTTAACCCATTGGGTAGCTAAAGTAATAAAAAAGTTTTGCAGTATATAACAGGGTAAGTTCAGATGTATCGAAATTGTTGTACCCTATATTTCTGGTTAGAATCGCCAAAAATACAGAAGGAAACGTCTCCGATCCTACCTAGAAGCAGTAAAATTTTTAGCTCGTAAGTGCAAAATAGATCTCTGAGATGGTAAGGACTGAATTTACCGGTATATATTGATATTCCTCGATATTGAAAAAGTATCATTTCGCTTTCAAGTCAAAAGAATGTGAGAAGCTCGGCTTCATGGTAATTACGCTTTCAACTTTCTTCGAAAAATGTTGTTCCATCCAAGGGTTAACAGCTCTAAGTTTGGACACTGTGAAGGCCACTTTACGGAGTCTGCACTCTCCCAACGCAGAGATATGCATGGGGATTTATTAACTGTTGAATTGGAAAAAATGCAGCCAGAGAGCGGGCTATGTATGCACCATTAGTCTGGATGCTGGATGCAAGCCAGCAAATGCAAACACAAAGCCAGAATCAGACTTTGCGAGTCCAGACCCAGAAAAAAGGCAAAGCCAAATGGGGAAAGCTGCTGACTAAGCGAAGAGGAAGCAAATTGAAAAGCAAGTCGCGTATCTTTGGTGAGCACTTGGCCAGCAGCTAACAGATTTTTGCATAAAATTGATGATGAATACGGAGAAAGGGATATAGACAAATTTGTATGTGTTGCGCCCATGGGGATGTGCTGGAGCGGACGGAGGGGTGCAAGTTTATAAATCAATTGGGAATGCAAACATCTTAGTCCTGAGCAAAGGAAGGATTCTCTGAGTATAAAATATTCATTTTTTTTATTGACTAGCATGGTTTAAGTTAGAAAGATAAATAGTTTGGAAAAAAATCTGAGTGCGAACAATGAGGCTACAAATCGGGTCAAGCTCAGCATATTTTGGGCTATTTAATTTTCATTTGATATTTTTAAAGAATTATATTTGCATTTCTTGAAGTTTTTGGATATTGAATCAGCACCTGAATTTCGTTCTAAAGAAGTTGAACCTAACAGCATGGACCACAACCGCCACAACAAGAGCCGCAGGGATAACAGCAGGGATAACAGCAGGGACTACAGCAAGGACTGCAGCATGGTGAGCAGCACGGATAATAGCAGGGCATGTAACAGCATGGATAGCAGCAAGGGCTGCAGCAAGGGCTGCAGCACGAGTTACAAGGATTGCAGCACATCTTGCTGAAAGAGAGAAATTAGTCGTTTTCGCTGTAAGAATTTGTATTTAAATAAATTTCAAAGGAATTTATAAGACTTTAACCCACCGCTGCTATTTAACTTCTTTACGGAAATAGGCGTTGATTTTGGTCTATAGATTTAGGCTGTCGAAAATTTTGCTCGGTTTTAAGTACAATAGACGAACATGTTTTTTTTTTTAGACACACAAACTAGTGAGTGATTTTGACTGTATGCTTGTCGAAAATAGAAAGATATAATCCTGAAATTTCTGTTAGAGTACATAATGACAACTGAAGATTTGATTTACAAAGGTTTCTAAGGTTTAAAAAGAAACATGTTAACAACAAAAGTATACAAAAAAGATTAATTAATCTATGGGCATTTCCATGATTTCGGTCGAGTTCGACAGTCACATCATCAGGAAACGGCGTATCAGAAATGGATAATATAAAAATAGAGGAAAGCTAACTTCGGCTCGACCGAAGTTTATATACCCTTGGAGCATGATATATTCCTGCCAGTTTTTTATATGGCAGCCATACGATATATTCATCCGATTTTGATCAAACTCTCTAAAATAGTGTTGAGACCGATAATATTTATAACTGGAACGTACAAAGACGCTACCATTGAAAACAAAAAAGGTTTTCTCACTAAAATTATTTTTTCGACCGATCATTCCTATGGCAGCTATATGCTATAGTCTTCCGATTTGGATCAGACTTGACAGAATTATGTGTTAGCATATCATATTGATCAGTAACGAGTTTGGGAGCGATAGCATTGAAAACAAAAAAGTTTTTCATACTAAAACTTTTTTTCAGACCTATCATTTGTATGGCAGCTATACTATATAGTTGCCCGATTTGCATAAAACTTGCTGAAATTATGTGAAAGCATAAAGAACTCATAAATACGAGGGTTGGGAGCGATCGCATTGAAAACAAAAAAAGTTTTTCTCACTAGAACTACTTTTTCAACCGATCGTTCCTATGGCAGCTATATGCTATAGTCATCCGATCCGGCCGGTTCCGACAAATGTGCAGCGTATTTATACCAAATGACTTTGTGCAAAGTTTGGTTACGATAGCTTTAAAACTGACGGAGGAGATAGCATAGAAACAGACGGACAGACGACGGACAGACGGACGGACAGACGGACATGGCTATATCAACTCAGCTCGTCATGCTGATCAAGAATATATATACTTTATGTGGTCGGAGATGCTTCCTTCTGTGCGTTACAAACATCTGGACAATTTTAATATACCCTCTCCAAGGGTATAAAAAAATCGTTCTTAATTTTTTTTTTCCTTTTTCTCCTCCGATTTTATTTCAGCACTCTATTCTTTTCTAATTACTAACATCTCTAAAAAGTACATCTCTTCTTTGGGATATAACCCAACCGGAGGGCGTGGCCAAAATTTAAACAAACTTGACTGCGCAGATAGAACATTTTCCTATTACCTCTTTTCCCTCTTTCCCCGGCGCGACCGCGCAGACACACCGGACAGCCCGACTGGGGCTGAAAATTTAACTTTGGTCGGAAGAGATTTCCAGAACTTCTCCCTTTGACATCGCTTGAACTTGTATTCACAGATTAAAACCGTAACCTTTAACTGCTAAATACACTTTAAAATTTGTAACCGAAACCGTAACCGAAAACAATAATTGAGGAAAGTTAACTTCGGCTCGACTGAAGTTTATTTTAATTTAATTCTTGCTTTGAACAATGTTAGCCAAATGATTTATAAACTAAGCAATAGATGGCTCCACTACTTTGACCCTTTGGTGGGGGGCAGGGGGGCATCTGCGCCCCCCTGAATCATAGATTTTGCTCCGAATAATGCACTTTTTCATGTATAACTTAAGTTTTCCTCCATTATTTTGAAGATTGTTTTTCATTTCATGTTAAATGCATCTTGATCTAATTATTTAATGTTGAAAAATATAATTCAAGAAATATTTAAGAAAGTTTTATTAAGAGTTATATTAAGAAAGTTTAAAATGTTTTTCTTACCAGAACTACTTTTTTGACCGATTGTTGCTATGTCATCTATCGGATCCATATTGAATCAAACTTATCGGAATTCTGTGGAAGCATATAATATTGATAAATATCAAGTTTGGTTGGGAGCGAAAGCATTGAAAACAAAAAAGTTTTTCTCAGAATATTTTCGACCATCTTTCTGCTATACTATACCGATTTTCATCAGGCGTAATGAAATAATGAAAAAGCATAAAATCTAAAAAATACGAGGTTTAGGGGCTTTTGCATTAAAAACCAAAAAGTTGTTTTTACAAAAACAAGTTTTTCGACCGATCGTTCCTATGGCAGATATATTCTACAGAAAAGACCTCGTGCGAAGTTTGGTCATAAGCCTGATGAAGAAAATAGCATAGAAACAGAAGGGACGGATAGACGAACGTACAGAATATATATAGGGAGAGTAAGGGGTTGTGATCATAGTTTTGTTTTTCGAACATAACTTTGCCAAAAATCAATATTTTTTCATTCTGTAAATTTTGTATTTTAGGTAAAAGATGCACAAAACTTTCCTCATCACTAGTTTTAAAAAAGAAAATTTTGGGTTTTTTTTATTTCATATTGAAAAAAAGTGATTTTTTGACATTTCGAAAATTTGTGGGGGGTTGTGAGCCACCCACCTAAAAGTTCAAAAATTCGTGTTTTTATTTATACTTTATTAAATGAAAAAATGAACAATTTTTCTCATATTCTGAATTAAGAAATATCAATGAAGAGTGAAAAAAAAATTGACGGCATCAGGCTTGTTCACTTTTTGCTTGTGGCTGTTCTTTTGTTTGCCTTTTTCAATGTTTTTTTACTTCTTTGGAAAGTTTTTCCTCTGTTTTATTGCGCGTCATTGCAATATTCTCTTTGAAAGTCAAAACCGACTTTTTTCAAAGTGGCTCACAACCCCCCATTTCTCACTTTTTTTTTGGTGACGCCACATAACCAAAAAGAAATTTTTACAAAAAAAAACATATTTCTATCAAAAAGGCAATTGACCAAAGATATTTCCCTCATACTTACATTTGTCATTACGAAAAAAATTGTGTATAATAATCACAAGTCAAAAATGAGAAAAAAAAACTTTCTTTTTTAAAAAAAAGTCAAGTTCTGGTTCACGAACTTTAAGAAGGTGTAGACTGATAGGTTGCTTGCCAAAAGATAGGTAATAAGAAGGGAGACACATGACATAAACAAAAAGTTTAAATTTATTTTTTTTGTGGCCGATATTCGAGTGACTCACAACCCCCAGCGGCTCAGAACCCCCCATTCTCCCCTATTTTATGTGGTCGGAGATGCTTTCTTCTAAGCGTTACAAACATCTGGACAATTTTAGATAGAAACAGAAACAAATATTTTCGATAGTAAAAATTATAATGGTTATGGTTATTTATTATTTGCTGCATTTTGGCTAATGGGCACAAAGTAAAGAAGGCGAACGAGAAAGATACTAAGCAGCTAACCAAAATCTTAACTATCCTCAACTTTCCTTATATTGATTATTACAGTGGCAATTTGTTCCGATGAAAACGTATATATTTACACAATTTGTTGTTGTTTGGGTAATCACATTTTTATACCCGTTACTCGTAGAGTAAAAAGGGTATACTAAAGTCGTGCAAATGTATGTAACAGGCAGAAAGAATCATTTCCGACCATATAAAGTATATATATTCTTGATCAGCATCAACAGCCGAGTCGATTTAGCCTTGTCCGTCTGTCCGTCCGTCCGCCGTCCGTCCGTCCGTCCGTCCGTCTGTATGAACACCTAGATCTCAGAGATGGTAAGAGATAGAGGTTTGACATGTATGGGACAAATGCTTCTTTTATCTGCACGCAGATCAAGTTTGTTTCAAATTTTGGCCACGCCCCCTCCCGCCCCCGCAATTTGGAAAAAAGTTATATCTCCTACAGTTTTAAAGATAGAGGGTTTGTACCTTCTAGAGATAGTTAGTAATTAGCAAAATGAATCGATTTGCCGAAGGAATGATAAAGATCGGATGAGCGGTTCTCAAGTTATAAGCAAAAAAGTGAACCAAGCCCCTCCCGCTACCACCCTAAAAATATGTTGCATACTTTTTGGATGGTCACACTAAGGTACGCGGGAACACTGTTAAACATGTTTTTTCTTGAGTAACGGGTATATCGAAGTCGGTTAGAGCCGACTTTAACTTACGCTCTCGTTTAAGTTAGGACAAGGTATACTAAACGAGGTGGGCGCACTGGATCTCTTGACGACTTGTTAAATTCCCAGAGAAATTTTTTATTATGCGGAGCAAATTGCCATTACATAATGGAATACTAATAAGTTAGTAATAGCAGGACTACAAGACTACCATGTCTCATGTGTCGAACAGTGTGAAGCAGCCTTCCATTTAACAAGGATAATTGTAAATACCTGGCCTTAAATCGTATTAGGCCATTCAACATATCTTATAAGAGCGCATCTATTTAGTTGACAAAGGGCATAGCCGAATAAGCCTGGGAAAACTGCCCCAGAAGACTTTTGAATATTCTGAATCAGGGATAGTAGCTATTATCTAGGAGGGTATGTATGCCAAATTTTAAGTCAATAGGTCTATTGGTTGAATATTGATAAGATTTAATGTAATCATTCGTTACAAACTTCAAGAGTTTTTACTCTTACTCCTTTGGTCCAAAAACGGTAATCAACGTTTTCAAAATTTAAAATGACCACTTTCCAGTTTTGACAATACAAAGGAATTTTTACAGTTGATGTGTTCTTTTTACTATCTTCGTTGATAACACAGTGTTACAAAAAAAAATCTGCACATACTTTTCACGAGACCCAGTACATGTTGTTGGGCCAGTCGAGTATAGCATTTCCTCATACTTGGTTTTTCCCTAACACCCCCAAAATCTGAAGCTATAGCACAAAAACCGCTATTTCACTTCAAAACAATAGATATAACTCGGGAATGAACCGTCCGATTGTTCATAACTTTATCAATTCCGATAGCGACGAGAGAAATCTAAAACTATTAATCAATGGTGTGACTAATTTAATGCGATGGCTGAGAAATGCGGCTTACAGATCTGGCATTTTAAACTTTTTTTGTGAAATGTTTACTTTGGCCATCACTGGTTTAACTATTTTACTCTATGCTATTTTTTCTTAAATTTTATATAAAAGCCCATTTAATTCTCCGTTGAGCGGTTGTTGTCCCAATGAATTTGGATACCGTTTGACGAAGTTATGCGCGTGTTTCTGACTACATTCTGACTATTTATGTTTGCTTTAACATTAGGGCCCATAAAAGTAAACTCAGTTTTGATTGGCGCCAGATTCAAATAATCTTTTTAAATACTTAAAATTCAAATAAATATAAACTTTCATGTTTCACGAGAGAGAGAGGGGGAGAGGAGAAACTTAGATATGAGCGCAGCAGCAGCACTGGATTCAGCTCCTACTCTAGGCCGACTTTCTCAATTGTCGGTATGAATTTTGCTGCTGCTATAGCAGCAAAAAAGTTGGACTGATGCTCCGCTGCAGTAGCGGACTCGACTTTCGTTCACCCGATCCTTACCCATCGAAATTTCGGCCAATCGAAAAATAGTGCTGATTACCAAAGATGATTATGGGATTTATGACGTGATGCTGATCATGCTTGACCGACTTACTCGTTTATAATGCACAGATACGGTTAATTCTTAGCCAAAAAAATATTTAAAAAAGAATTTTGGTAGGAAATTATTAAAGATGAACATGACCATTCAAAGGGCCCAAAAATTGATAAGCCGAATAAAACTTCAATATATGTTGTCCTAAAATCACAAATTGCCTGCGTCTGCTTAGCCACTTGGTCTAATAAAAGGAAAAGCTGTTTTAATAAACTTTCAGTTCAACTTCAAACAGCTATAAACTATAAAATAAAAAACAAATTCTCAAACCCTGAGCTAACATCTCTATTTAATTCTGTAGCATAATTTAAAGACATTACCGTTTTTAAATGCCACCCTTAAAACAATCGCTTCTCGCATCATCAGCATATTTAACGCATAAATTTGTTAGCCAACGTTGGCTGAATGAATTAGATGAAATGTAAGCTATTAAAAACGAAAACAACACTTTATGGGTCGCTTGTTAAATTTAAATGAGAAAACGTTTGCATAATATCCATATAAAGTAAAGTAGCCAACCATTTCCATTAACAGCATTTATTAACTTAAATGTACAACAGAAGAAGAGAGAAGAAAGCAGTGCTTGTGTGTAAGTTCTTGCATAACACAACGTATTTGAAGAAACCCATGTATCCAGCTGTAAAGATAATCGAATAAATCCAAGGTTCTCGACAAAATATGTGAAAATGCATGCTTACTTTAGTGTATGTGTAGATTAGCAATACCGCCCATGATCCTGTTAAATTAACAGGGTTTATCACCGTACCGTTGCCGTTATCCTAATTCCAAGATATGGCTAAAATTGGGCATTACTGCAAAGATACAATTTAAAATTATTCCAAAATGCAAAAACGGTGCAAAAAATATGTCAAAATGAATACTTACTTTGTGTAAGTGTAGATTTGCCTTGAAGCTTCGTATATTGCTTGTTACCAAGTCTTATCAGTGTACATACGTCCCTAGAATATGGCCAGTATTTGTGCGATGTAAATTCTTGAAGCATACGAATTCAAACTTGGATTCCTTATAAAAGAATCTTTTCCTCAGAGTTCTTTGAGTTGCAGTGTGCATTGTGTATAAGAAGTATGTATACATAACAATAAAACATTTGTTCCAGAGTCGTCAGAGTGCAAGCAAGAAGTGTTAAGAAAAACTGCAATGAAAATGAAAATGTTTAAAGATTAGTTTTTACTTACTCTATAAAGGTAAGTAAATTGTAGCGAGACAAACAGTGAAAGCTACGTCAGCAAATCGCACTGCCATACGTCACCAAGATACAACTATACCAGCTACGGCGCTAAGACAAAATTTTGAATTAAGCGCCTTTGTTCTGAGAGCGAGAAAGAACGGGAAAGTGAGCGCGAGAACGAAGGACTCACATACACACAAATTTAGTATGCAAGTAGAGCAAATAAGGAATTAAGGGAACAACAAAAATATAGCGATCAGAGGAACAAAAACCCACAATTAAAATTCCCGTCGGTAAAACAAAGAAATGCATGCGCTCACACAACCTGTCGGTTCAAGAGTCAACTGCACCACAGATGAGAGAAGTCTAGATAGCAGATTTGCTCAGTCCCTCTTCGCTGTCAACTGCGCTGCTATGGCGCTCAGGTTCGATCCTCGCCCCGTCTTGCTCTGTCGCGGTTGTATTTTGCTTGCGCCATAGCTTGGCTGATGGGTTGGAGTGAGACGGGGTTCAGAAGGTTCGAGTTTGTGACGAAGACGGTTTGAGTTCGTAACGAAGATGGTTGCAGTCTGCTCGACCGAACAAATCTGCAGTCAAGATATTAGATGGTCGTTGACTGCACACTATAATTTTCCGACTCGAGTTGAACGCCGTGCTCAGCCACTCAAAGAGCGCCGTACCTTCTTTGTTGTATCATGGTTGTCACTGTCAGAAGCACTGAAGTAGAATTGGCACAATTCTGCTCTCTGCCCATGGTGAAATTAACAAGGTGAAGCCGTGCGAAACTGCACTCTTCCTGTTTGTTGGGCCCAAGGGCCAGAACGTTGTGAGTGCTACAAACGGCAATACACAAGCATAGACAAACAAATGTTCCACCGTCTCACAGGCATACATCGACTGGCCCTCAGCAGAGGCTGACGGTTTCACCTGATTAATTCCACCATGCTTCTCCATATACTTACACTTTAGCCATTCTTGGAATTAGGATTTACTTAAAAAATTTTTACACAACAAATTTAGTTACATTTTACCAAAACTTTATGTTTACCATACAAAATATTGGAAACTTTTTATTTTACCAAACAATTAACAGTCCGAACGGTACGAATTTCAGAGTTCAACTGATTTTTTTAACTTTGAGCATACAAAGCATATGAAGTAGAAGCTGAAGTTAAAGTCAAGGCCTGCCAAACTAAACATAAAATACACAAAGAATTTATTGTATTTTAAAATAATATTTATTTTCTTTGTTCTTGGTAGGCCTTGACCTTAACTTCCGCTTTTACTTTATATATTTTAGTTTCTCCTAGCTCATTCCAATCAGTTGTACACTAAACTTCCTACCTTTCGGACTGTTACGTGCAAAATTTCCAAAACTAAAATTTTTTGTTTTTCTTTTCGGTCAAGTAAGCTTATAGACTTTTTATAATATTTATTTGTTACATATAAATAACGGCCACATATTTTCTTAGAAGTTAGTCAACAATTATGTGCCACTATCCTTGCTATCCCAGTGCCGCATTGTGTCCCTGCGGAGGATGTGGACCCAGTGGTTTCTATGATCCCTGCTTTGGGCCGTACAATGGACCATTCAACTCCTGGTGTGGGCCCAGCGGTCCCGGTTTTTGGGGGGGACGTTGCTGCTAATTTAAACCAAATATGCTGCTAGCAGAGGAATTGTAAATGGTTTTCGCCATCAATGGATACATGACGTAAGTTTTTTAAAGTAATGTTTAAGTATCGTAAATTATCTTGATATCTTTGCAGAGCTCAATTTATGAAGAATGTTTTATTGAATCCCTTGCAAAACTCATCTGGACCCAGTTTATCATATATAATTTCGGAAGAAAAAACCAAAACAAATAACTTTGAATCGTAACAGTCGAAGAAAGGTGGATTTTTAAATAAAACATCGATTTTAAGTTTGTCCATTTGTTTGCATTTATTTTAAGCTGGTTAAGCCCTATGAAGCAAGTTTCAATTTACTAAGTGGGATTTTCTGAAAATAATTCTTACTTGGTTTCAGTTTTATGGTTTGTTAGCCTCGTTCATCAGTGATGAATCATCACATACACAACTGAATTTCTGGTGATGTTCATGCAACTTCTTATAAAATGAAGTATCGGTTTTACGTTCAAAGTTTTGGCATTCAAAGTTTCTTGCCCTGTAGATAAAAAAAAACTTGTTTAGTATGATAACAAAGGTATTATTTCTAAAATTAAAAGAATCTTAGGCTGGAACGTATATTTGTAAATTTAATTCGGTAAATTTTTCGAATTTTAAGAACACATTTTTTTAAAGATATGTATGTAGGATCGGATGTGAGCCAAGTTTATTAAAATAATAATGATTCATATACAAGGTAGAGTTTCTGAACAAAAGTGAAATGAACTTAATTAATAACAAATTCATTAGACTCGACGCTTTGAGGCTGTAACTGCGACGGACGACTTCAACTGAATACCAACAACCGACGACTTTTAGAGCCAGCCAACGACTGACTCCGTTCGTCCTCTAGAGTATTGCCACCTTACATGTATGAAGATACTTGCGAAACTGTACGAAATCTCTGTACATCGTTCCGTCGGGTGGCTAGTGCCAAATGAGGTGCAAACCTTTAATTTTGCATACGACCATCTCTAGTTGCTTTGCTGACAAATTTAGCTTGAAGGGAAAATTTAAATTAATAAACAGTGAATAATTATGTTTGCCTCCAATGCAAACTGGACCAGCGGCCTGAAATTTTGTTCAAAAGTCCAAAAACTCGGTTTGATTTTGAATACATAAAGTTAAAAAATTTAATTTTTTTTGGATTTTTTACATTTGGCAACTTTGCGTTGTGAAAGTACCCCTTAAAATTTCATTCCAACATTGCTAATTATTTTCTTTGAATATAGCACTATAGCTGGAGGTATAGGGTTTTGTGCGGTACTTCTTTGGTTTTCTTAAAATCGCTTCAAAAGTTATGTTCCCATTTAAAATATAGCATCATTCTCTTATACAATCAGCTGAAGATCCCTTGAACTCTGAGCTTAACTATCTTCATACGTGCACTTAAAAAATTTTCCCTTTCAGGCATTAAATAATAACTTAATAACTTAGCTAGATATTGAGGTCTAATTTGATGCTTAAAGTTATATAAACCGTTGGGCTATATCTGGGAAAAAGAGCGGGTAGTAGCACTTCACTCCGCCTTAAAAAATGTTTTCCTGCTACTTTAGATGAAAATGTATGTAATAATTTTTGACGCCTCATAAAAAACAAATTTTTCGCCTTCCTTCCTTACTTATAGAAACTATCTTAAGAACTACTGCAAGGTCAGCTTGTCCAAGCTGTGCTTGCTTCTTGTACCAAGCTTTCTCCCGCAGATATTGAGAGATCCGCAGCATGTTCTTTTCGACCTCTAATAAACTTAAGGGTAAATGACCGTCGGGAACGACACACTGGGTTCAAGTGCTTCTTAATGGCTAAATATAAATTTTGCTTAATCCAGTCAGTCAAATGTATTCCATTGCAAGTAGTCATTGGAGAAAATGAGGTTGCGTCCTAAATAATGAAATTTTGCAAAAGAATTGCACAAAATTACAGTTGAGACAAGGTGAAACAGAAGCCTAATCGATGGCTCTACAAGGTGCGGAAAGTCACAGCCCTAACAAATCTAAACAGCATTTGGTAAGCCTTTCCAAAGTTGACAAATTCCTAACAAATTTCTTTTTGTGAGACGAATCACGAAGAGCGTCAACTACAAGAACGCTACGAGTAATTTCTACTGATCAGAGGTACTAACACATAATAAAGACCACCACGATATGACTCCATCAAAAATATTTGACAAAACTTTCTGTTTTTATTGTTTCGAAGCTGCTCAGTTAACAGAGCTTTGTTAAATCAAAATTCTTGGTACGTAACATTGAAGGCTGATGTATTTGTGAAATAATGAGACAATCAAATTTAAGTTTTGAGCACTTTTCGAGACAGAGTTTATGCCTAATAAATGATAACATTTCTTATAGTGGGGTGTTTTCATATGCGTTCAAGTGTGTAAAAAATTTTTAGAATCGCTAAAGGTAAAGTGAAATGTGTTAAATAAGATGAGTCAAAAGACTATCTACTATTTTTTTTCTGAGTTTTTATACCCTTGCAAAGGGTATTATAATTTTGCCCAGAAGTTTGCAAAGCATAAAAAAAAAAATACATTTCCGACCCTATAAACTATATATATTCTTGATCAGGGCGACGAATTGAGTCCATTGAGCTTTGTCCGTCCCACTGTCTTTTTCTACGCAAAGTAGTCTCTCAGTTTTAAAGTTATCGAGCTGAAACTTTGCACAGAGTCTTCTTTTTACTGTCGGAACCGACCGGATCGAATGATTATATCTTATAGCTGCCTTAGGAACTATCGGTCGAAAAGTGGGTCTTTCTGAGGAAAACTTTTTTTGTTTTCAATGTTAACGTCTCTTAACTTAGCGATTTTTAATATTATATGCTTTCACACAGATTTGGAGGTTTTGGTCAAAATCGGATGACTATATCTTATAACTTCCATAGGAACTATCGGTCGGAAATTGTTTATTAATACTGGAGTTCTTAAACTCTGATATATTAAAACATTTGCAAGGGTATAAAAACTTTGGCAAAGACGAAGTTAGCTAAGCCGTCTCGTTTAATATCAGCTGGAAAATTTTCAGAATTATTTAAACTTGGGATAAAATCGGTTTATAAAAAAATTACCACATTTTCCAAATTAAAAACCTAAAATTTCTATCTTATGAGCAAAATCAAAGCTTCGTGTTAGGACACTTAATGTGGCCACAGCAACAAAAAATGTTTTTTCAAAAATCACGTTTTTTTTTTCAAATTTCTCGTAAGCCTGACATGCTGAGGGAAAACGTACAATTTATTTGAATTCAGCGACCAAAAGTAAATATATATACAGCCAAGCTCCCATTTCGCCTTCGCAAAAATTTTACGATTTGGTCGTTAAATCGCAAAAGTAGGTGCTCCGAACTTTGGCGTCCGTGAAATGAAAAGTAAATGGAAAATGTCGCTAAAGATAAGAGCTAATGAACTAATTTTTTTAATACTCTGTTACACAGAGAAAAAAAATGCAAAAGCTACACGAAAATGTAGGATTTCTACACGTTTCGAACGGGATTTTCAACCCATTACTTTTGTGTAGCTTTTCTGCACGCCGCATGTTGAAATGAGAAAGCTAAACGCGGCGTGCAGAAAAGCTACACGTGGCGTATAGAATTCAGAAATCCACACGCGCGTGCAGAAAACCTACACGCGCCGTGTAGAATTCAGAAAGCCACACGCGCGTGCAGAAAATCTACACATAAGTAGTGGGTTGAATATCCCGGTCGAAACGTGTAGAAATCCTACATTTTCGTGTAGCTTTTTATATTTTTTTTACAAATTTATATTTTTATACACTTGAAAAGTGTATTATAATTTTGCCCAGAAGTTTGCAACGCTTAGAAGGAATCATCTCCGACCACATAAAGTATATATATTCTTGATCAGCATGACGAGCCGAGTCGATTAAGCTTTGTCCGTCCGTCTGTCCGTCTGTCTGTTTCTACGCGAACTAGTCCCTCAGTTTTGGAGCTATCGAGCTGAAACTTTGCACAGAGTCTTCTTTTTACTGCACGCTGCTAATATGTCGGAACCGACCGGATCGGATGACTACTTCTTGTAGCTGCCATACAAATGTTCGTTCGAAAAATGGGTTTTAGTGAGAAAAACTGTTTTGTTCTCAATATTATCGCTCTCAAACGCACTCATGGGTAATATTAAATGTTTTTAAGCTGATTTGGCGAAGTTTGGTCGAAGTCGCTAACCGTTGTGACAAGCTATTTCAAGTGTATCAAAACTTCGGTACAGACGAAGTTAGCTTTGCCTTTCTCGTTTTTACTTACTCTGGTAGATTTGAAATCCCGGCCCCTTGGACTGCAACACGATTGGAATGATGTTTTAGACGTCTCCGCCACGTAACGCGTGTAAGGCAAGGCCTCTAAGACATTACTTGTATTGAATCTGCTAAAGGCACAATCCAATATTTGCTTGCTTGTAATTCTCAAGTTCTAATTCAACGCAATCGCTATTTATATACGGGCAACAGAAATTTGCGCACGATTCGTGTAGATTTTCAACACGCAGCGTTTAGATTTTGTAAATCCAAACGTACATTTAGAAATCCCACACGTCACGTGTTACAACCAGCTTGCTAAACGATAACGAGAGCGTTAGTTAAAGTCGGCTCTAACCGACTTCGATATACCCCTTACTCATGAAAAAACATGTTTAACAGTGTTCCTGCGTTCCTTAGTGTGACCATCCGAAAAGTATGCAACATTATTTTAGGGCGCTTGGTTCAATTTTTTGCTCATAACTTGAGAACCGTTCATGTGATCGTTATCATTCCTTCGCCAAATCGATTTATTTTGCTAATTACTAACTATCTCTAGAAGGTGCGAATCGTCTATCTTTAAAACTGTAGGAGATATAACGTTTTTTCCAAATTGCGGGGGCGGGAGGGGGAAATGAGCTGATTTTCTAATGTCGTGTACACTTTGCCTTTGCACACGCAGCATTTAACTTTTCTACATTTGCATTCAGATTTTTAATTTCCACATGTCGCGTATAGCTTTTCTGCACGTCGCGTGTGGCTTTCTGAATTTTACACGCAGCGTGTGCAATTTAACAGGGCGAAATACGTTCCGTTTAGGTTTGACGTTTCTACACGCGCCGTATAGCCAATTTTGTTGTGTCTGTGTACTATTTTTGAGATTGTTTTTCTGGACTCTCTTTTACAATTTGGTTTGAACTCTTGTCTTCAACAATTTATTTCCCAACCCTCCCAAAATTGCACAAGCATCAAAATACCTTTTGACAACCACAAATTTCGTTTTGGCTGGGGCGATAACCTATAAATTTGTCGATACAGCTGCTTCTGTCACGTGAAGTGTTGCAGAAAGAAATGGGAATGAAACAGAATCGATATCAAATAGGTGCGAATTTGGGAGCATTCCTACGAATTTGTTTAAATCGCAAATCGCAAAAGTAGGTGAAAGTCGGAGCAAAGCTTATAGAAAGCTTTTTATTTTCTCTGTTGCAAAAGTTGGCCTTTTTTGTAAACTTGTTTACTTACAAATATAACCTTCTCTGTAAAATTTGGCTTAAGTCGAATCACAGGATTTTTCCCAAATTTAAAAATCCAAATACTTAGTTTTACAAATTAAGTTCAATCTTTTTAAAACATTTCATAAAAAAGTTCCTAGCTAGGCTGATGTGGAAATGCCAAAGCTTTGTCCAAAAAATTTGATTTCTGGCCCACAGTGCAATAGTTGCAATTGCGTTAAGAAGCGGTAGTACAGGCTGCGTTAGGTTAACCTTACCTTGCAGAATATCTCCAGGAGGGGGCAGATAATAAAGGTCAATGAAGCGAAAATTAATGAATGAGTTTGGAGGTCCATCGTGACCTTTATTTAATTTTAACAATAATTTGCTCTAATCGGCAATTGGTGCTCTATGGACACAACTAGGCTGGCGTCTTCCTGAAATGCGTTTGCTTCCACTCTTGGCGTGCTCAGCACTTGAATTCATGGAAAATCAAACCTTTATGAATAACTTATTTAAACTTCATAATTACCCTACTTATCCTTCTTGCTACTGCCTGCACCTAAGCTTGCCCACACGGTTTTCTTTGTTTTTTGAACGATTTTCACACTCATTTTCAATCATTTGATTTTCACCACAGAAAAAAGTAGAGCGCTGAAAAGTATACAATGCTTTTGCTCCATTTGATTTGATTAAATATTCCTACTAGTTTTTCGAAATAAAAGCGCTTCTGAAATATTAAAATAATTTTATAATAAATTGAAAATCGCGTTCGTCATCCTTTTAACAGTATTTTTTTTTTGCCGTATTTACTCTGCGAATTGTGAAATTTATTTGTGAATTTAAATTTATACATAAGCAATTACGCATCAAGTTGGGCGCCTGTTGGCGGGGGGGCCACTTGTCTAGGCGTGAAAGGCTGTTGCACAGCTGATGGCTGCTTGATGCTCCTGTGAGTCCTTCAGAGTGCTTTTCTCTGTTTGTTGTTGCTGTTGCAGTCGGGTGTGGAGCCAAAGACCAATTATGCGCACATTTCATGCATAAGAAAATTCAATTCCACGTTCATTTGCACATGCAAATCAAATTTATTTGCGGCAAGCACTCCGACACTTATGCAGGACATACTAGAGGAGGCACTAAAAGTAACTGAAGCTGCCTGCCAGCCTGCCTGGCTGTCTTGCAGTTAAACATTTCTGTGATATTGCCGCGAACTCTGCCAGTTGATGCTGATGAGACTGAAAAGTGAGTGTTTTCAGGCTCCATTCATGCCATTTTCAATGTGTCATTCAACAGAGCTGAAATGAAGGCATTTTCATTTGGGTTCGTGCATTAAGTGAAATGTTTGCTGATTTAATGCTGATTTGATGGCACTTCATCAACAGGGTCTTGTAAGCCCAAATAGTTCTGCTGATATTAATACATTAGTGCGATTCCACTTCGTCAAGTGTACGTGGCTTTTGGTATCTTGAATTTGCAAGAAGGTCACAAGCTAAGGATTAAGTGGGTAAGCAACTCTGTTTCTTTCTCTTTCTCTGCCAACCATTCACTCAAGTATTTGACCATGTGTTTGACATTTGTCATCCATCCACTTCATAACTGGCCAAGTAGCGGACACTACATTACAATGTGGAGCCTGGCACTCGAAAACTTGAATAATTAAAAATACGATATTGAAGTGCAAACAGCTGGCATACAAACGGGAGCGACTCTATGGTCCTGCACTTAGCCAAAGATATCCACTTACCAAAAGGGGATGACGGGCAACAGCCGAAGCCATCTCGGACTGCTGACACTGCGAACTGCTGACAAGCTGGGCAAACAATCGACGCAAAAAAGGAAGCCATGACAAAAAATACAAATAAAAATGTGAAACGGAGAAGCAAAAATTGCAGCCTGTGATTTTGCTGCAGGCAAAAGTGTACAGGATGCAGTGTGTAGAGAGGACATGGCGAATGGTTATGGGTCAACGACAAACACAAACTGTGTGGCCGAGCGAGAACACAAGTGGTGGTACATCAGATGTGAGCGAGAGCAATTTGAATTAGTTATTTAAAATTTTCATTCGAAATAAAGCTAAATAAATAAACCGATTGTGGCCGGGTGTGGCACAGCGGTTGGAGTGTCGGCCTGCTATGCTGGAGGCGTGGCTAATAAATAGTTTTTTCCTTTATTAGAAAATAGCTTTTACACTTCCGGACACCTTCACCAGCTATTGGAGCCAGCTGTGGAGAAACTAGCCATGAAAGAAAGCTTCTCAAACTTTGCCGTTCGGATTCGGCGTTAAACTGTGGGTCCCTTTCTCTTGTGAGAAAAATTATAAGCACACATGCTAAAAGATTGAGAGAAGCTTGGCTTTGTCCCCCAAATAAACAGACTTCTTGAGTGCAATAAAACGAGTTCATTGGAGATTTGCGTTCTCTTAAATGGTGACCCCGACGTGATAGTGAAGTGAAGAGTACTCGTGCTTTCGTGTTCTCTTTTATCTATCTTTCCCAAGGGATCGAGCTAAAATGGGTATCGAAATCGCAATGCTTAAATTTCGGGACTGAATAATTTCATGATTAGGGTCCCGACAGCTTTCAGCATTTCTTTCGGGACGATGCATCGCCACTCAGCACTCATGTGAATATGGTTAATCACAGTGCTCATCTCTAGAATGCCACCAAACTGTCGGTTCTTCTTGGCTTGACAACTAGGTTTGTTTTGCTCTCTTCGCTGCGACTGACAACTGGCGACTGCGGCTGGCGACCGTTACTGTTTTATTTATTGTTTGCGCTCATTTGAGTCAATTACGCCAAACGGAGATTGTTAATTGTTTTGCTTCTGCTGCCTCTCTTGCTCCCGCTTCTGTTGCTCAAGACCAAGACAAACAAGTCACATCCTCTGCTCCCCAGTTTGTTTCCTATTATTTATTCGCCTCCCCCGCTGCTTTAGCCGCTGCTGTTGCCGTTCTTTGTTTTCCACTGTTGCTTGTCGTTTTTGGCATTTGCTCTCTGTTGGCCTTTGTTTGTTTGCTTTTGGCCAATAAACGTGGCATCCTTCAGCCGGTCTCGGGGGCCGCGTTAAATGGCGCGTTTAACATTTCAGAGTCCTGGAGTATATGAAGACTTTTTTTACTATTTTGCTTCTACTGCTGCTGCTGTTGCTGCTACTTGACTTGTTGTCGTGTCTCTTGCGTAAACTTTAATTGACTGTCAGTTCATTGAGGTAAGTTTTAATTAATTTTTCGACCATACTTGATGTGTGTGTCTACGACAAAGACTTGTTAAATGGTTGCCAAAATGGAGTGGAGGCCAGCTAAGTGGTGCGTTAAGCATGACACTCAAATGTCCTGCTAATTGTTTGGCCAACATTTTGTGGTTATTTGTATTGGAAGTGGAGAGGGTTGAAAAGAGGGTGGCAAATCAATATTTCAACACACACTTAACATTAAGATTGGGTGGTTTATTACCATTTTCAAACTTTTTCAAGCTAAATTATTTACGATCCTTTTAATGGGTTTTTAGACTTGATGTGTGTTGTTTTATGACGCACGACGGCAAAATATAAAAGTTTATTTGATTTTAAAAAACCTATATAAATTTATTAAGTTAGATGCACTTACAAACTTTATAAGACTCTAACTTTTTTAAATTGTGTATTAATCTACTTCACAATTCGCTTCAGCAATTCTAAAATGCCGTTAATACTGAGAGCACAGCTTAGAACAAACTAATTGGATATAAAAAAGTTAATAAAAACAGAAATAATTTTATATTTTCACATTTAAATAAATGATTACACTAGTTTACAGCATTTCCGATCCCGACCATTTGACAGTCGTTTCATATGTAAATCCCTTTGCTGAGTCTAAAAATGCAGTCCAAATATTTTTTTAGTGCGGCCGTTTTCGAGAAATCGCCATTTTACCAATTTTTTCGTGGTGAAAATCGGACTTAAAAATCTAACTTTTTTAGAAAAATTGATCAATTTAATGCAATGTTGCCAATAATAGCCTTTATAACGCCAAATTCAAGCACCGGATTAAGGAGTAGTGTATGAACATAAGATAGGACGTTCGATTACCTTCCAAGAAAGCATTGCCATTTCATAATGAATGAACAAATACTGAAGATATACACATATTTATAAAGGTATTTTTTTCTGAATCTAAAAACTAGCTTTTCCGCGATTTCTCGAAAACGACCGCACTAAAACAATCCTGATACCGATTTTTGGACTCAGCGGGGGGACTTACATAAGAAATTGCGACAAAACGTTCGGGATCGCAAAAATTTTATTATTTTGTAAACTAGTGTTATGTTTAAAAAAAAATTAAGTGTACACACCTATTTATTTACGAATTTCATATTAAACGCTGAATTTATGGTGAAAATATTAAATTCAAAGTGTAAATATTGAAATTTCAGTGCACTTTTCCCTCCGTGTATGTAATGTACCCATACTTCGGGATAGTGATTGCACGCGTATTTATTTGTTGTAAGCTCTCTTTCCGCAATACAGATGTTTCCTAAATTATCGTAAAGGGCCAAGCCTGAGTTTTGTTGACGAGAAGGAGGTCGGTGGGACACGACTAGCAGATCAGCCTGTGGGGGATTTTTGACCACTTCATCCTTCAACCTCAGGTACATATTAAAAATGTCCCTTGCCTTGGTAAGTAGATTTGCACGAGGCGTAAACAAAAGAGATTCAAGGAACAATGATGTTAGACAGTAACCAAAATATATGCACCCTAAAGGGCGGTTTCCACGGCTCGCGAAATGGCCGCGAAATGAAAAACTGCATATAAAAAAACTGTTTGTGCTTTCCACTTATCGGAAAAAAACGCTTACATTTGCCACAACGTTATGTTAAAATAATAACGTACACAGTGGGAAAAAACGTAATCAGAAAATAAGTTGCCTTCAACAAAAAATGAGAACAGAATATTCTCAAAATTTTTAAGAACGAATGTTCTAAATGTTCTTGAAATGACTAAAGTTGTTCTCAATCGGATAATATTTGCTTTGAACAACAACAAAACCGGTTTTCAAGAGAGATATACAAGAGAGAGGGCGAGTGAGAGCGAGTTCTCTCTCTTTTGATTCCCTCTTGTCAGCTCAACAAAGCATAAGTAGCCCTCTAGACGTGCATCTGCAAAACTGTTCCACCGCCGATTGGCCTCCCCGTCATTCCATACGTTGATAAGGTACCGGGCTCAAATCCCAGTCAAGCCCGAATAATTTTTTTGTGTTTTTCTGAAAACTTAAATGAAACGAGGTCAGGTGGGTCGGTCGTTGAAGCGATGAAATATTTGGGTGGAGCAGAAGCAGCAGGTGCACGCACCTATCCAAGGAGTCTTGCCTTCCTTCACTTCCAATCAAAAGAGGTATGTTCCCGTTCCCCATTCCACCCCATTGTGAGGAATCCGCCCACACCTGGTCCAAGTGCAATCAATTTTTTCCCAGGTGAGTTTAAAATGTTCTTGAAAACGGAACAATATTAACTCAAATCATGTTCTCAAAAATGAAACAATATCAACTCAATTTGAGTTTTGCGTTCTCAAAAAATGTATAACATAAAAATTGACAAATTTACAAATCATAAAAAATGATAACGTTTGTGCTCATTTTGAGTCCAATGTTCTCGGTTTTTCCCACTGTGTAGCTTCAAGTGCTGTAAACGCGTCTTTTTTGTGGCGACGCAACGAAAATAGGTTTCGTATGTGGTCAACAGGAACAACAACAACAACATCAAATTTAAAATGTGCGGAGCTAAAACAGATTCCGGCAGAAAACGTCGCCTAATGGCATTTTCTAGCGCGTTTCATGGAAGAGTCACACAGAAAATGTCGGATAAGGCAACTACCGACGGTCAATAAGAGGTTACTGCAGCTTGTAAAACGGCATAACGATAAAAGCAAATAATAAAATAGTTCTAGTTTATTAAAATAGCACACAAAATATGTTGTATGATGTGTTGTTGTTTGTAAATTTGCGGGCTCATTTAACAGTGCAAACATAAATACACAGTTTCTTTGCAACGTTTATCGATAGAAAAAAGGGAGTTATCGTGTTAATGGCAGCGGCTTAGCAGACTCTGTTAAGAACCTGCGGAATATCAACTTTTTCGCGAGAAATTTTTCGCGACACGTGGAAACTGCCCTTAACCAAAAACCAATATATGTAATCTCTAAGATGCGGAACGCCCATACAATGGTTTTGCAATATGCAGCTGTTTTTTTTGGTGCCGCGCTCTCTTCGCTCACACAAAGTTGAGAGCGTAAAAATCTTAAAATAGAATGCACTTGCTTGTGTGCGTTATGCTTGAGAATACGTGTGCACACCCTGCAAACATTTTGTCGGGTTTCTTATCTCCCTCGTCAAAAAGTGAGTTTGGCGATAGTTTGAGATGAGAGTCTGATGATAGTTTGGCGGTTTACAAAAACAAAACACCACAGGTTTCGCATTTTTAACATAAAAGGGATAAATTGGCGATATGTGGCATCAATTTCTATTGCTCTATATATATGGACAGAGTGGTAAATAAGAACTTGAGAATTACAAGCATGCATATAGGGGTGAATGCTTTCAAATAGGTTCAATACAAGTAACCCTCTAGTTGCCTCGTCTTAGACGCACAGCGTGGCGCGCGTCTAAAACGTCAGTCCCATCGTGTTTTCAGTCCAAGGGAACCGAGTTCGAATCCCCCCAGAGTAAGTAAAAGTTTTTTATGTATTTAGTATAAGTTTGTTCAATTCCTTGTTCATCGGAACAGCAAGGAAGCTTAGCAGCAGTCAGCAGCAGGTTGTGAGCAGAGCGCACAAATTTTATTTTTTTCTTTCCCTGAGCTTTCCTCGGTGTCGCAGGACACTTCTCCCGAGGGAGTGGTTGCGTATTTGTACAGTCGTTGGCTGTCGCTGTATGCGTACAAAAACGCGGCTGGGTCTAGAGCGCTCTCTCTCTCTGGTTTCTGTACAAAATTTCAAGAGAGCGAAAAGCCAGATGAAAAGCCAGGGGCAAAAAATCGTGTGCAAATAAATCGTCATCTTCATAATCTAATGTCTTTGGTTTAGCACTCACAAGATTTTATTTGTTTTCACTCACCAAACCAATTTATTCGACGAAGGCCTTCTCGAAGTTCCTGTGGTATATGGATGTGTGTTCAATGTTCATATTAAATTTGTAGAATTGGAGTATCGAGGGTGTTTGTTGTGTGTGTACTGGGTTTTGCGAGTGAGTCTCTAATATGTTCCACTTGTTATTTTCCACTGTGCTGTGTTGTTGTAGGTGTGTAACTCTAACTCTTTTCTCTCCAATTTGCCCAATTATCTTGCGAAATTATGGAGGGCTTGATAGAAATATAAATGTCGACGATTTGCAAGGCTATGTTGGAAAAACGAAGAGAAAATTAGGACATTTCCCCAGAAAGTCTTACATGGTAGTTTTTTCCAAGAAATATTTACCTTGTCGGGAAACACTTGAAATATTGTATCGAATTGACGTATTTTCATGACAAAACCTATTCGAATGCCATCGATAAAGTTAGATTAACTTTATAACTTTTCGTTGCTCCAAAGTGGTTGGGAAAAGAAGATGCAGCTCGGATGTGTAACTACGAAAAAGATCGACGTACAATGATTGTGGACACTACGAGGCTGTCAACCTTCGTGAGTTCCTATAAAAGCGCAAGGTTGTATTTAAGACGTTACGTTTGAAATCGATTACATTGTCAGTTGGAATTCAAAATTTCAAACTGAAACTTCATGTGAATTATCGAAAAAAAATTATTCATAATTGTACATTACATGTACTTGATTGAAGTACAAAAGTCCTGTTTCAAGTACGTGATTTTTAATCATGAAATTTTTTTAAAACCGCTTTGGGATATTTTAAGTACATTTCGAATTGGTATAAAATGTTTTGGTCATACTATTAGCTTGCTATGGCCTTAAGTAAAGCCCGATTTATTCTCAAAATATGTGCAAAATGTTCTTCAACGAAGTCGAATAATTTCTAAAGTCAACCTCAAAACATCATTGAAACAAAATAGTACTTCATATTCTTCACTTAAGCCTATAAAATTCTTAGCTTCCAATTTGTTCTTGAAATTAGGTCTCCGTTATTTTTCAAAATCTATTGAAAATGAATTAACCAAAGACCAAGATTTATACTGTAGGTCAGAAATCTATTCTCATTTCATAACCACTGTCTTAGAGCCAGTAGGGAATTTTAAGAAGATATTCGACTTAAAATTATACGCATTTTCTGTAGCACAGTTTTTTGGGCTGGCATAGAAGCAGGAGACAACACTACCACATAACAACACGACACCATCTACATTTTTGCAAGCTGTAATGATTTTAAGAAGACGAATTGCCGAAGAAATGATAAAGATCGAATAAACGATACTCAAGGTTTGGGGAAAAAAGACCAGCAACCAATATGTAAGGTGTTTTTATAGACTATATTTTATACAATCCATTAATCGATTTTTTCGTCAATAACGCAAGAAGTTCGAAGTCGGGACGCAAAAAAAATCCAATTTGAAGCCGGTTTCAGTCTCGTCAATTAGTGCGAGTTTTCTCTGGGTGTACTAATTAAGCTGTGTTCTCAGGTTTTCATCAAACCTAAACATTGCTTAAGTGCACTGTGTACCTGTTATTCTCAAAGCGCATTCTCTCGCTCATTTTACAGTTACTTTTTATACCTTGTACCCTGTAACTCTTCTTGAAATATACCACATATTTGCATTTATTTACAACACCGCCCAGTCAATCTCAGACCATTAGCCATTCTAATAGGTAGCCATACATTAAAATCATTGAAAACCATTTTGTGGCCGACTTCTCAGTCTTAACCAACTTCCTAAGCTTACCAACTTCCGTTGAAACACTTGGCCAGGTTATCATTAGCATTTCACTGCGGGTGCCTGGTTCGGTTTCCTTCAAATGGCTTAGCTAAATGTGTCCCAAGGATTTGCTTCCATCTCCTTTTCCGCTCCTCCACCGTTCCGCACCACATTTTAGTGGCAGTTCGTTGTTTGCACGCGAGTTTCTGTCCGCCGGGCTAATGTGATTTTTATTGGATTTATATAAACTTAAGAGTCAACTTCCGGACAAGCAAGCAACGCATTTGCATTTTGGAGGAAATTTAAACAAATATATTTATTCTACGGCCGCAGCTTTTAAATTTCCAATTGAAATTGCATCATTGTTCAAACGTAACGCATTACATTTTGTGCACATTCTACATTTGGTTTGTTCGTAGTTCGTTGGTTTCCCCCTTTAGAAGTTTTTCGACAGTTAGCCGAAGTTTGGAATGGAAACTTCCCCTTTAGTTAAGCGTATACGTTGGTGTCTATGCCAGGTGCCAGGAGTTGGAGAAGTGTTCATTTGTTTTGCATAATTAAATTACACTTTGAATTAAGGAAAAAATAAATTTGGTCGATTTTTTTTCTTGGTCTACAAATGGAAATTTAATTATGCATTAATTGGAAGTTTTTGGAAATTTGTTGAGAAATAGGTAAGGACAATTTTAGTAGGAGATAACATTCTAAAGCATATCTGCGTCTGAATAATTCATGTTTTTAACGTTCATTAAATTTATTCATCTATTTTCACATAAATCACAGCCGCAAGTTCCATTCAATTAGCTAAACGAATTCCTGTCAATTAGTAACGTATTTTGATTCGCCGAGCAAAAAAGACAAAAAAAAAGGTGGGTTTTTCATTTCATAAAAACATCAGCTGTGTGTTTTGCATATTGCTTTTTCTGCATGCGAATGCCCAAAAGCAAACTAAAGTTCAGACCAGTTATGTTCAGGCACATGCACGCAATTTCAATGTCCATGTCCACTCTCCCTCACTATCTCCGTCTCGCTCGTTTGCCTCGCTTTCACTCTATCTGACTCTTTCGACTCTTCAATTAGCGTAATTAATTCGGCCTTTTGAGTGCGAAAAATGACAAAAATGGCCAACGCCAGGCGAGTTCAACTCTAGATGAGTGTGCGAGTGTGAGTGAACTAAAATGATGAAATGAACTCGTGACATTTGGTTAAAGTTTCTGAGGAAAATTGTGGTTGATTTTTAAAATAATAATATTTTATAACGGGAAACTTATTTAAGTGGAGTTTTTAGATTGCTGTAGATAAGAGTTGGTTATAAGAAATAACCAACCGTCCGGCGAATTATGATTATTTAAAGCACAGAAAAAAAAACAGAACTCAAATAAAGGTCGATATTATAATTTTACATTTAATTTTATTTCAAGGCACATAAATCTCTATAAATATAAAAGAAAGTGTCCAATTTTTGAAAATCCGCCCACGAGGAAAATGGCTGGAAAATTCTGCATGCAAAAAACTATTTTTCATCCGATTGGCTTAAAATTCGGTTTGTAAAGTCAGAATACGAAATAGTTTGAAAAGCGATTTTCCGATGTTGAAAAATTTAACCTGACGGTCGGAAAATTCCCGGAAAATTCTGCATGGGAAAAACTATTTTTCATCCGATTGGCGTGAAACTCGGTTTGTAAGGGTAGAATACGAAATAATATAAGGTTGTCAAAAAAGTCTTGCGGTATTTTTATTGAATTTTCAATTGTTCATAAAATTGGTTATAATAATGCGATTTAAGTCAAATATGCGCCGTTTTGTTTGATGACGAGTTCCCAACGAGATGCCAACTTCATAATGCCCCTCTTATAGAAGCTCGCTTCCCTATTGGCAAAAAACTCGGAGAGCCAATTTTCACAGGACTCTCTTGTGGCCAACTTCCGACTACCAAGCTCGTTCGCCATGGACAGAAATAGGTGGTAATCACTTGGTGCGAGATCCGGACTATACGGTGGATGCAAAAGAACCTCCCATCCGAGCTCCCGGAGCTTCTGACGCGTCACCAAAGATGTGTGTGGCCTGGCGTTGTCCTGAAGGAAGACAATTCGGCCTCTGTTGATCAAAGATGGCCTCTTCTGCATGAGTGCTGCATTCAAGCGGTCCAGTTGTTGGCAGTACAGGTCCGAATTGAGCGTTTGGCCATAGGGGAGCAGCTCATAGTGGATGATTCCCTGCCAATCCCACCAAACACACAGAAGAACCTTCCTGGCCGTCAATCCAGGCTTGGCCACCGTCTGGGCAGCTTCACCGCTTTTCGACCACGACCGTTTGCGCTTCACGTTGTCGTAAGTGACCCACTTTTCATCGCCAGTCACCATCCGCTTCAAAAACGGGTCGATTTTGTTGCGATTCAGAAGCGATTCGCATGCATCCATACGGGCAAAAATGTTTTTTTGCGTCAAGTCGTGTGGCACCCATACATCGAGCTTTTTTTTGAATCCAAGCTTCTTCAAATGGTTTAGTCATGCCCAGCTCTTGGCCGATGCTACGGCTGCTACTATGCCGGTCTCTTTCGATCAATTCAGCGATTTTATCGCAATTTTCGACGACAGGCCTTCCGGACCGTGGCGCATCTTCGATCACCTCTGCACCAGAACGAAAACGTTGAAACCATCGTTGTGCGGTGGAAATGGAAACTGTATCGGGTCCATAAACTGCACAAATTTTATTGGCAGCATGAGATGCATTTTTGCCTTTATCGTAGTAGTACTGTAAAATTTGCCGTATTTTCTCTTCATTTTTCTCCATGTTTGCGACGCTATAACTCACGAACGACTAACAACAAACAACAATAAATCAAATACGTGTTAGCGCGTGAAAAGAGCTTTCCAAAAAGCTCTAGCTCAACTAGATCTACGCGCTTGCAAAGACAAGCTTGCAGAAATACCGCAAGACTTTTTTGACAACCTTATATAACCTTATATAACAACCTTATATCAAATGTTTTTTCAATGTCGAAAATTTCTGCATGAAAAATACTATTTTTCATCCGATTGGCTTGAAATTCGCTTTGAAAGGATAGAATACGAAATAATTTGAAATGTGATTTTCCGATGTTGAAAAATTTGACCTGACAGTCGGAAAATTCCCGGAAAATTCTGCATTGAAGAAACTATTTTTCATCTGATTGGCGTGAAACTCGGTTTGTAAGGGTAGAATACGAAACAATTTCAGATGTGTTTTTTCAATGTCGGAAAATCCGCCCCCATGCGTGAAAATTCCCGGAAAATTCTGCATGAAAAATACTATTTTTCACCCGATTGAATTGAAACTCGGTTTTTAATGTCGAAATGAGAAATCATTTGCGTTTTCATTTTCCGATGTTCCGCTGGGATGTTCACTGGGAAGTGGATGGTATGTGGGTGGGATGTGGGAGGGATGTGGGTGGTATGTGAGTGGGATGAAGATGGGATGTGGGTGGTATGTTGGTGGCAAGTGGGTAGAATGTTGGTCGTAAGTGGATGGGAAGTGGGTGGGATGTGGGCAGTAAGTGTGTGGTATGTGGGTGGGATGTAGGCGGAAACTGGTTGGAGAGGGGGTGGGAAGTGGGTGTGCATTGGTTCTACTGTTGATAACTAATTATAAAACTAATTCGAAGTAAACATCAAATGATTACTTGTTTAAGTAGCAAGCATTTTTCAGCCCTATTTTTAGAGATAAAACTTCACCGGAACAACTGTTGTTCTAACTAGATTTTCTAATAAGAAAATGAAATCTCTCGAAATTCGGTGGTGAATTTTCCGAGAAGAGCACGTGCAACCAAAGACTACAGGCCCATTAGCCCCACATCATTCCTGCTCAAAACAATGGAAAAACTACGGGACCCCATATAAGAAGGCAGAACCTGACCTTGGAGGGTAACCCAGCACGCCACACGAAAGGGAAATCGGTGGAAACAGCACTACACTCCCTAGTAGCCACCAACGAGAAGGCACTGCACCATCAGGAAGCCCTGGGAGCATTCTTGACATTTCGGGTGCATTTAACAACGTCACTACAGAAGCAATAAGCGAAGCCTTAGAGCCCCTAGCAATACACACGCATTACCCTGGATATATAACCTGCTGAGCTCAGAAGAGTACAAGCCGAGTGGTACCACAACCTGCAAGAGAGGCACCGGTGGAACGCCCCAGCGGAGTCCTGTCCCTCTTCTATGGAACCTGGGTCAACGAACTACTTCAAAAATTTCGCAGGAAAGCACCCGATAACCGTATGCCGACGACTAAGCTAATTATCATGGGAAATGTCCATCGACTGTCAGCTCAATCATGGACTCTACTCTCAGAGAGATACTAAAGTGGGCCACAGAAGCCGGACTTAGCATCATAAGACGGACCTCACTCTCTTCACCAAGAGATACAAGGTACCGCAATGACTCCACCCACGTAATGAACACAGCTAACGCCAAAAACAACGTAAAATACCTTAGTAGTAATCGACAGTAAACTATCCTGAGACTCAATGTGGAGGAAAGGGTGAAAAAGGCAACCAATGCGTATATGCATCCCAGAAGATGCTAACAGCACTTGGGGCCTATCACCAAGCCTAACGCACTGGCTCTTCATATCAGTTATACGACCGATACTACTACACGGTATATTGTATGGTGCAAGCCACAGAGAAGTCCACATATCTAAAGCTGATGGAAAAGGCCCAGCGGCAGCCGCGCATAAGGGGGCGCTGCGGTCTACCCAACAAAAGCACTGGAACACCTCCTAGGTGTCAACCCCTGGACATCCAAGCACGCCTCACGGGCACAGACGCCCAACGTCTTTTGCGCGGCAGGCACCATGGCGCTACAAACTTGGACACAGCACAGTGGTAGAGAGATCAACAAGCACGGCTACTGCCCAAAACATTTACAGGCGCATCAGTTACGACCAGAAGACGGCGTACAGGCGGCTCAGAAGCACGCACCCACGGACGGCTCAAGATGGCCTCAGAGTCGGAGCCGGTCGCAAGGAACCGAATGGAGACTCTCCTACAAACTGCCAAACCACTGCACTATATTCCAGGCGGAGTCTTCGCTATAGGAAACAGCGATGCAGAACTACACGCACCAACGCACAACAACGTGACAGCAGCGGAACAGATATTTAATAACTAACCTTTCCGCCAACCTTCCCCCAACCTTCACCACCAAGTATGCGATTGGGAATTTTGTATTTCGACTAAGATTCCTGTATTATTTTTCGGCTTTTAGCTCATATTCATTACACTAAGTAGAAGAAGGGATTTTGGTGATTTTAGATGATTTTCGTTGCTGAACACAAATCGTTCTGATTTTTTCTTATTTGATCATTAATTTGGTTAAAATGCCTTGTTTTCTCTCTCTTATTCCTAACCGTTAAATTATAAAGATATAATGCATTTCTGAAAAATTCTTCTCTGTGTTTCCATTCTCCAAATTTTTAAGCTCAACACATTGCCCAGCTATCCCAGCTCAATTACCGATTAGCCAACTTTTTCTCTTACAAAGAAACGAATAAAAAAGAAACTTACATAAATATGCAAATGATGCAATGTTATCACAAAACGAATTTGTTGTTTTCGAAAATTGTGCAGATTAGTGTGAAACTTTTAGGGACGAATAACCCGAGAGTGTCAGAGGTCGCAAGACGCATACGTCATCATCATCATCATAATCATAAATGATAAATCGTCAATTCCCGCTGGCCATGTCCTATGTCCCTTTTTTAAGTTGTACATCAATAAAAGAAACGAAGGCAAGAAGCTAGGAAAATAAACAAGTTTTTCTAGAGAGAATTGGGTAAGGACAAACAAAGCCAAAGTAATAAAGGAAAACACAACAATCATATTTTTATGGCAAATGCAAATGCAAAAAAAAAAGGGCAGCCACTCCACTCCATTCACAGGCCCCCCCTGAGTGGCTGGTCCTGCTCGACCGGCCATTGTCGCCTGAGGGAAGCCCCCAAAGAAAAATATGAAAAAAAATAAAGTTATTGCACTGAAGCTGGTATACACTGAATTTAATGTGTTTTTAAGGTTCTTTCCGATTATTGTATCGGGAGATTTTCTATCCTCGTCAACATAAAATAGTAGTAAAATTATAGAGACTTTAATACGTAGTTAACATACATAAGACAGGGCTTTCCAACAGTATAGGATATAGGAGAGAGCTACCTCTCTCTTTCTTACCTAGGAAAGATACAAGATAACAATATCCCTAGGTATCCGCAAATTGTAGTACCTAGATAAAAGGGGTGTTTTGAGAACAACATTTTTTGGTGGAGGCGGGGTTTAGATTTAAAAAGCGACAACAAAGGCCATATCTTCATGATTTTTTTCTAGATCTCATAATTCTACATGTTATAGGCTATAACTTATAGCACATTTGAAGTATCTTTGGAAAAAATTTCAATTACAAACTTCAATCATCTGATACAAAAATATATAAAAGGACCGGTCCATTTAAGCGGGTTTTACCTATCGAACTCCGCAAACATGTTCTTTAAATTTTAAAGAAGAAACAGATCTTTCGGTTACGGATGTTGTAATTGGCAATGACATGACATATTTGCAGCAGACTATAAACATTTAGCCTCGTCTTGGATAATCTTGAAGCAACGAAGACATAATAAATTAAAACTACTATTATGAATAAATTTGAATAACCACTTTGCAGTTATACTTTTTTTGATTTATTTTAATTTTTTTGGCCGGCCATTTAAATTAAAGTTTTCGCCAGCAAACAACTTTTGTGGAATGACTCGTAATGTCGACTCGTATATGTTAGTTTTTGGTTTCTTGTTCGTCTCATATGCATTATCCATGATTAGTAAAAAACCTTGGAAGCATAGCGATTAAATTTGCTAAACACTTTTTATTCTTGGACAATGGTCAAATTACAAATAATTCCACGCAAACAAAGCCAGCGGAACCTGGAATGTCCGGGTGAAAAATGCTTACGTCCAAGGAACACTTCATCTCACGGTATGTCACATATCGATCCTGCAGTATGAATTTACGCACAGCATTGATTGTTTCTGGCACAGCAACCGTTTTTAAGTTGAACAAAAACGTTTGGCATCTCAAAGCTTGCTTTAATGAAAAAGGGGAAATGGAAATTTAATGAAGAAACTTTAAAACCACGGCGCCAGTAAACATTCGAAGTTTTGTTTTTCATGTTAACTAGAAATTATTACGAATTTTTTGCGCCCTGAGGAACAGAACATTTCCAAAAAATATTTTTCATATAAGGGACGTTCAGTCTAGTGTTCCTATACGGTTCCTCCACTTGGAAAATTACAACTTCTATAGTGTCCAAAATTCGAACATACGTGAACCGATGCCTGCGTCTGATATTTTTTATTTTTCTGGCCTGACAGAATACGGAGCTCCGAGCTACTAATACTCGCAAGTATGGATAGTGTCGACACTATAATATGCAGAATGTAATGGAGCTGGATAGGGCATACATTGCGTAAAAGTGATAAAAAAGAGAGCAATATCGCCAGGAAGGCAATGGAGTGGAACCCACTGGATGAATTCGGCCGGACACCAGGCACCCACAGAAACTTGGAGGAGGACTGTTGGTAGAGAAGCGGAAAGCATCGGGAAAGACCTGGAGAGAAAGCTACGGCCGTACACAACAGACAGAGTTCCCGTTGGAAGAGAAGAGAGTAGTTGATGCCCTAGTCCCACACTGGATCGCGGAACTAGAAGAATAAGAAGATAAACATTTGGGAACACTACCGCGTCTGTTTTCTGCATTACTTCTTTCAAGGTTTAATCTGTGACAATGCAGAATCCAAAAATGGCAGAAATAAAGCTACCCTAAAATGCATCTCTGCGGATGCATTTGACTTTGACTGGTCAGAGCTACCTTTTAGTAGTCCTGATAAGTGTTTAGGAATCACAATCAAAATGCAATTTTCTGTGCAAAGCGCTGAAACCTCAGAATATATGTTTCCAAACACAGTTTCGGCACTTTTTACCATATCTTCCAGTTCGGCTGTAACGGTTTTTGTACATATAATTTTGTCGCTGTAGAAGTCGTTTTCAAAAAATCAATGTGTTTTGTTAAGACTAATAGCCGCTTTGGCGTATTAAAAATGAGCATATACTGCTTAGGGTTCCATGTCTATTTAACACAAAACATTTTTAACACGTCAATTAAACACATGTCATTTCATAACAAAACAATTTAAACACCAGATAATTCAATACCTCAGTTCAACCTAACACAAATTCACTAAGAATTTCAACACATTCAATTGTATTGTAACACAACACAAGTTTACCACAAGCAATTTTAGCCCAAGCTAATTTAATCATTCGTCAATTCAGCACAACTTGCCACAAGCAATTGAATAACAGTGAACCTCTGACCTTTAAGACGGGAATCCAGTGATGTAATATAAAATTGAAAGCTATTTGCAAAAACAAAATTAAAAATGATTACTTGATTAAATTCCTTATCACGTAATTTTATCACAAAATTTCAAATTTAATACTCAACAATCTAAAAATCAGAAAACATACGAAGTATACGATTTGTTTCCTAAATTTGGTGGTTTTTTTCAATGTTAACGGTATATTCGCTTGTGTGACCTTGCATTTTGAATAACACTAGCTTAGAAAAATAAATAAATTAAATGACCCATTTCCACTAAAATTGTTTTTTGTTTTTTAAACTTTTTTAGTAGGGGAGAGTGGGGGGGGTTGTGATCATAGTTTTGTTTTTCGAACATAACTTCGCCAAAAATCAATATTTTTTCGTTCTGTAAATTTTGTATTTTAGGTAAAAGATGCACAAAACTTTCCTCATCACTAGTTTTAAAAAATAAAATTTTGGGTTTTTTTATTTCATATTGAAAAAAAGTGATTTTTTGACATTTCGAAAATTTGTGGGGGGTTGTGAGCCACCCATCTAAAAGTTCAAAATTCGTGTTTTTAAGCCATTATTCTTTATTAAATGAAAAAATGAACAATTTTTCTCATATTCTGAATTAAGAAATATCAATGAAGAGTGAAAATTGATTGACGGCATCAGGCTTGTTTTCTTTTATATACGAGCACTTTTTGCTTGTGGCTGTTCTTTTGTTTGCCTTTTTTAATGTTTTTTTTACTTCTTTGGAGAGTTTTTCCTCTGTTTTATTGCGCGTCATTGCAATATTCTCTTTGAAAGTCAAAACCGACTTTTTTTCAAAGTGGCTCACAACCCCCCATATCTCACTTTTTTTTTGGTGACGTCACATAACCAAAAAGAAATTGTTACAAAAAAAACATATTTCTATCAAAAAGGCAATTGACCAAAGATATTTCCCTCATACTTACTTTTGTCATTACGAAAAAAATTTTGTATAATATTCACAAGTCAAAAATGAAAAAAAAAAACTTTTTTTTTAAAAAAAAGTCGAGTTCTGGTTCACGAACTTAAAGAAGGTGTAGACTGATAGGTTGCTTGCCAAAAGTTAGGTAATAAGAAGGGAGACACATGACATAAACAAAAAGTTTAAATATATTTTTTTTTGTGGCCAATATTCGAGTGGCTCACAACCCCAGCGGCTCAGAACCCCCAAATTTTAAAAATATCTGTTTTCTAAACAGTACACTAAAACAAAGGTGTAATAGAAGTTGGTTTTCTTGGCTGTAAGCTAGTGTAGTCGCGCGATTTAAAAAAATATTATTATTTTCTGCAGCGCAATCTTTTCTATGTAAACTTTAAAATCAACAAAATCACAGAGACAAATTCTTTCGTGTCTAATTATATTTTGCATTTTAGCATTCTTTGCAATGTATGTTAAGTAATTGATAATATAGCACCTCCACCAATGTTTGTTTCTTTTTGAGCAACTCAATGAATTTTTCCATTGATGAATTGAGTTTTTCCATTGAAGGCTTTATGCCAGCCGTGCACACTGTTGCTGGAGAAAAAGAATGCATGCAGCGGTTTTTTGTCCAAGTCAAAATCGCCTGATTTTTGGAAAAAAATGTTTGTTTGCAGCGCAATCTTTCCTTTGTATTTTACAAAATAACAAGACAAATGCATCCGCCTAAATTATATTATTATATTTTACGTTTTAACTTTTTTTTGCAATGCATTTTAAGTAATTGATTACATCGGAATTGGGCACTAAAACATTTTTTACCTATCTAGATATCTCAAATAATGATGTTTGTTCCCTTTTGAGCGTCTTAATGAATTTTTCAATTGATGCATGAGAGACTTAAATTTTTCCAGTGAAGGCGTTGAGCCAGCCTTTAACGCTGTTGTTGGTCCGTGGCGTGAAATATCTGAGACTAAACTGATTTCGAACCGTTAAATACACATAAGCCAATTGCCAACTTGTAGAGCAGAGATATGTTACTGTTTGAATTGTGATAAATAGTTTTGATAGAAATGTATTGTGATTAAAACGCAAGTTTCGCTTTTCACTTTCCGATATTTTATGACCCGTCACAAAAGTGAAAAGTGATTTCTCGCCTATTGCATTTTATAAATCCCAGGGGGTTTAACCCCCAAAACCCCACCCCTGCCAACGCAACTGGATACTGTTTTAAAGAATGTGTACTTCTTCTTTTTGTTTAGTATTGAACGCAGAATAAATAGTGGTCGAACTTAATTTTCCTATCATTTAGAATTGTTTCCTTTGCTAATACTTGCAGTCACATTTGTTTGTTAACGAATCAAATTGATAATCAATAAATTTAATATGATATTAGATTTGCATCACATAGTAAAAAACATTGAACCAGTGATCATCAATACTGTTGCTTGTAATGAGAGAGAATCATTTTGTTTTAGTGTGCACTTTTGCAGGGCTCTAGCTACCCAGCCTGTCTAATCACAAATCATTTTAATATTAACTCTCATGGAACTAATAGTAACTAGTCTCTTACTTTCGACAAGGTATATGGAAATGTGGGCCCCTAGGTAGGTACAAGGTAATCGAATTTGAAGATTCCGAGGTAATACACCAAATTTGTGTCTATGTATGTACCTTCTAAGAAAAGTTGCAAGGTTTTTGGCATTTTGTAAAGAAAGTTAAGGACTTAGGATTGCTTTGCCGTCTGCAAAAGTAAAATAAAAACGAAACTGTGTCGGTAACAATGTTTCGGTTTCGTTCCGGTTCTAACAATAACGTTAATCCGAAACGGTTTCTATTTGTTAACGGCTTCGACTTGCGTATAAATCTTTGTATATAACTTAAATTATTTCTGATGTACATTCCCCAAACACTATTTTATATGATCTCAGCCCTTGAAAGAGTATAAGCAGCATCATTTCACCTTCTTCTACCACCGCCCCGCTAGGTGGCTCTGCTGCTCTTGTTGGTGGCTGTGTTGTGGTTCTGTGGCCGATAAAATGATTTGCGTACAAATTGGTTCAGGCAAAATTCGATTGAGCTGTGGGAATATTCTGCTTGCCCTTTTGTTAACCGGGTTAACGCGCGCGAGTGCAAAAAAAAACGAGGGAAATACGGCAAAAGAGCAAGGATATAAGAAAAAAATGAAGGCAACCGGCGGCCAATGCTTTCTAACTTCGTAAAGAACTAAAAGCGAAACAAGAAGTTCTGCTAGGGAGAAGGAGGGGGGACGAAAAAACTCGAAAAAGCTTTTGTGGTTATTGAATTTTTTTTCATTATTTCTTCCATTTTTCTGGTTACTGCCAAATATGCCGGAAATTTTTAATGATTTCCGAGACAAATCTCTCTATCTCCTTTAACAGGCAGCAAATGAAAACAAATCGCCAGCCAAGGAGTCAGCAAAAGTCGCGTCCAAAGGCATTCATTACATGGCTCTTCTACATTTCTTATTTGTGGAGTGTCCAAAATAAAAGCAATCGATACGTCATCATTAGTTGTGCGCCTGAGATTGTGTGGGATGGGTCAAGTACTGCTCGCTCATGGCTCAGTTGGCAAATGATGCAGTGCAACAAATAAAACCAAAATGATTTTTGGGAGTAGCAAAGGGTGTGGCAGATAAAGACACCTTTGAGTAGGAAGATGGAAAACTGTAATTGGCAAGATAAAATAGATCAAACTTTACACGAGTCCTAAAAAATCAGCCTTTGACATAGAATCTATCGTTCTAAAACTAGTTGTAGTGAAAAATAATTTATTTATTTCCAATAGAATCTTTAATCTGATATCGAATATTTTAAATCTTATAATTATAATTCTACCCAGTGAAATTAAGATCGGACAACTGTATTTTTTATTTAAATTAAATATTTTTGTTTTTTTTAGCGGTTCATATTTTTTTTCTTTTATCATTAAGATAAGGCTCTATAGTCTAAAAAAGTAGAATTAGTAATTTAAGAATAACAAAACTATTTCCTCTTGAATTTTGAAGAATTTTGTTCTTGAAATCGAGTTAACTTACTTTATACTTTATACTTTATACTTTATACTTTATACTTTATACTTTATACTTTATACTTTATACTTTATACTTTATACTTTATACTTTATACTTTATACTTTATACTTTATACTTTATACTTTATACTTTATACTTTTATACTTTATACTTTATACTTTATACTTTATACTTTATACTTTATACTTTATACTTTATACTTTATACTTTATACTTTATACTTTATACTTTATACTTTTATACTTTATACTTTATACTTTATACTTTATACTTTATACTTTATACTTTATACTTTATACTTTATACTTTATACTTTATACTTTATACTTTATACTTTATACTTTATACTTTATACTTTATACTTTATACTTTATACTTTATACTTTATACTTTATACTTTATACTTTATACTTTATACTTTATACTTTATACTTTATACTTTATACTTTATACTTTATACTTTATACTTTATACTTTATACTTTATACTTTATACTTTATACTTTATACTTTATACTTTATACTTTATACTTTATACTTTATACTTTATACTTTATACTTTATACTTTATACTTTATACTTTATACTTTATACTTTATACTTTATACTTTATACTTTATACTTTATACTTTATACTTTATACTTTATACTTTATACTTTATACTTTATACTTTATACTTTATACTTTATACTTTATACTTTATACTTTATACTTTATACTTTATACTTTATACTTTATACTTTATACTTTATACTTTATACTTTATACTTTATACTTTATACTTTATACTTTATACTTTTATATCTTTATATTTTATACTTTATACTTTATACTTTATACTTTATACTTTATACTATTATTTATACTTTATACTTTATAATTTTATACTTTATACTTTATACTTTATACTTTATACTTTATACTTTATACTTTATACTTTTATACTTTATACTTTATACTTTATACTTTATACTTTATACTTTATACTTTATACTTTATACTTTATACTTTATACTTTTATACTTTATACTTTATACTTTATACTTTATACTTTATACATTTTTATACTTTATACTTTATACTTTATACTTTATACTTTATACTTTTATACTTTATACTTTATACTTTATACTTTTATACTTTATACTTTTTTATACTTTATACTTTATACTTTATACTTTATACTTTATACTTTATACTTTATACTTTATACTTTATACTTTATACTTTTTATACTTTATAAACTTTATACTTTATACTTTATACTTTATACTTTATACTTTAATTTATACTTTTTATACTTATACTTTATACTTTATACTTTATACTTTATACTTTATACTTTATACTTTATACTTTTTATACTTTATACTTTATACTTTATACTTTATACTTTATACTTTATACTTTATACTTTATACTTTATACTTTATACTTTATACTTTAATTTATACTTTATACTTTTATACTTTATACTTTATACTTTATACTTTATATCTTTATACTTTATACTTTATACTTTATACTTTATACTTTATACTTTATACTTTATACTTTATACTTTATACTTTATACTTTATACTTTATACTTTATACTTTATACTTTATACTTTATACTTTATACTTTATACTTTATACTTTTATACTTTATACTTTATACTTTATACTTTATACTTTATACTTTATACTTTATACTTTATACTTTATACTTTATACTTTATACTTTTATACTTTATACTTTATACTTTATACTTTATACTTTATACTTTATACTTTATACTTTATACTTTATACTTTATACTTTATACTTTATACTTTATACTTTATACTTTATACTTTATACTTTATACTTTATACTTTATACTTTATACTTTATACTTTATACTTTATACTTTATACTTTATACTTTATACTTTATACTTTATACTTTATACTTTATACTTTATACTTTATACTTTATACTTTATACTTTATACTTTATACTTTATACTTTATACTTTATACTTTATACTTTATACTTTATACTTTATACTTTATACTTTATACTTTATACTTTATACTTTATACTTTATACTTTATACTTTATACTTTATACTTTATACTTTATACTTTATACTTTATACTTTATACTTTATACTTTATACTTTATACTTTATACTTTATACTTTATAATTTATACTTTATACTTTATACTTTATATACTTTATACTTATACTTTATGGCTCATAGGTAAGTAATAAAAAGTATTTATATACACCGCTCATATAAAAAATTATGCAAATTATATTTTGTAATTTTTTTTTTAAAAGCTAATTAAATAGAAGGAACTACTTTTAAAACATTTGGGTTGATTGTGCATAAACCACACAATGTCCCAAATATAACCCTCTTACCTGTTCAATCCATATCATTTTAAAACGATTACCTTCAATCCATACACCTTCCCATTTGGATTAAGCAATCCGTCCAATCATTCTATTCACCCATCTGGCAATTGTGGTGGTAATTGACAAACACTGACTGAACACTAACACCGAACACATGCTCAACTAGTCTGGAAGAAGACAACAGGCAAATGACAAACAGAACTGAAAACCGCGCATCGTTTCAAAACTTTCCACACACACAGTACTGGGAAATGGAAGCTGGTAAATGGGGGCTAGGATTGGTCCCGATTTTGTTCAAACTTTAATGATTGTGCGGTGGCGCACAAAGTGCAAGGCAAAGTACAACATTGACAAACACAAAAGCGAAGAAAGCGAGATGGAGGGAGAAGAGCAAACTTTCGGCCATCTCTTGTAAAACTTCACACGCTCAGTGGACCCCGGCGAGGCGGAAAACTTGAACTTTTAATTTGTTCTAAAGTAAATTTCAGACCAAAAAACTTTAAGTCATATTGGGAGGAGACACATGCTCGTATGTGGGATGAAGTAGATGCTTTGTTGGCATTTCAACTAAAATTGCTTCAATAGCCACAATCGACAGCGACGAGAAAGTTTTTCAATTAAATTTATGTGCAAATAAGTACAAAATAAAAAAAATTTGCAACTGTTTAATATATATTTTTTGGGAGCGTTCAATCGCGAAGAGCCACGAAAACCAGTCAACATGTTCGGGTAACATTGACGTATTGTGTGTGGAAAACGTTTTGTAATTATTTAAAACAATGAAGGGGCGGGCGTACATAATAACAATAAGTGGTCTTGAGTTTGTATTGCTAAAGGGCAGATTTTAACGAGAATCATGAAACAAAATTCTTAGAAGTTATTTAGATTTAACTAAGTGTATTGAACAGACGGTTTATTGGGGTCAGCTCTTAGTTTTCTTTTGAGGACAGGCTTTTTTTTAAATCACCATATTAAAAACAGCAAGAAAGTCGGTCAAGTCCGACTGCAATATACTCTGTACCTGCAGTAACAGCGCTTCCGCTGCGCGTATGAACATTCTTGCTACCTAAATTAAAACTATTAATATTGAATTATTAAGCAAAACAAACTAAAAACAAAAGGCAAAAACGCTTACCGAAGTTTTGTAACGAATTAGCTTGTCTCAACGGTTAGGACTTCGACCAAACTTCCAGATCAGCTTAAAAATACACTTCTTTTGCAAGCTGACTTTGAAATTGTTGCTTGAGAACATAACTGAAATTTAGCTATAAGTTTTCAGTTAATATTAGTTAACTGATTGGATCCCTGAATAAAAGTTTGTATCTAGGAGGCAGTATCTATGATATGTAGTTCTTGCACATTAGGGGCGACGACAACGGACAGACGGACGGACAAAATTCGCGCAACTCGTCAGCTGTCAAGAATATAATACTTTTCGAGATGATTCCTTCTTGCGTTGCAAACTTCTGGGCAAATTATAATACACTTTTCAGTGTATAACAAGTAAGAGTGCTGCAAAATTTGAGATATTGAAGAAAGATTAAATGCAACTTGAAAGATAATTAAATTTTGCGTAATAATCAAAAAAGAAAATAGTCTAGTATATTTGGTTCTCCCACAACGCGCATTTAAAGTTCACCTTTCGAACTCGATTTTAAGGAATTCATAAAATAGGGCATTTTAATGTATGTTCGCAATCGTTTTTTATGAATATGAAACTTTTATGCGGATATGTGGCGATTGGAAGTATTATTTTTGACTATTCTTAGTTCATTAGTATAAATAAAATGTTTATAAAAAAATTTAATTTTTTTTTTAATTTTTGGAAAAAGGTCCAAAAAACTACATTTTTTTATTGTTGGACATAAAGTAACCCGCGCGTGATCGCTCTTTAAAATAAATTTTAATAAAAAGTTTCAACATTAAACTTTATGTCCTAAAAAAAAATTAGCGTGCCCTTTTTTGCCTTTCTGAGAAAATTTAATTTTAGTAAGTGAAGTCATTTTTAAAATTCAAATATCGCCAGCCCTGGAACATTCGAGCGCATGTTGAATCAGCTGTTATAACATCTGTTTTGTTTGTTTACTTTTTTGATATTTGCGAGTGGTTTAAATTTGAAAATACTTTTCTATAAATAACCTGAAAATGAGAAGATGTTTATTTTATGTTTTGCGCAGAAAAAGATAGAGTCAAGAAAGAAATTCAACGACTTATTAACACTGTGATGCAAGTTGAAGGCGCTGATTTTGAAGTAAGCTATCAGTTAATTCTTTTAATGATTGACGGAAAAGCTTGTAATGCATTGACGGAGACAACTCCATCCAAGTGTTACAGTTGCGGAGTAAAACGCAAACAATTTAAAAACATTGACGAAATGTTATTTAAGGAAGTGAAAAAGGAAAATTTGTCCTACAAATTGCCTTTAAGAAGGTGGCAAGCCAGATCGGTAGAGGTCAAAGAAATTTTTGCCCAGACAAAAAATCAAATTCAGAACGAATTCTAGGAAAAACTAGGCTTACTTATTGATCTTCCGAAACCTGAATTTGGAAGTAGTAACGATGGTCACACTGAGAAGCTTGGCTTGGCCCCGTTCGAGGAGCTGTATAGCCAATTTTATTTTTTCAAAACGCAAAAATGACTGCAGAGATAACTAAGATAGACATCGATTTAATCGAAATAATTAATTATGCATTGCTCCCAATTGGTCAATTAACCGAGGACGAAACAAAGATTTCAAGCTTTACATGGAACATTTTTCAACTTCGATGTTCTGAATAGAATGCTCATTACCTCGGATTCTCTAGTATCGAGGCATTTCAAGAGACAGGAAAAAAATAAATCAAATGCCAAAATCAGCTTTAGATCTGTTAGAAAATGTACCTGAAGTTCAAGAGGAGTATTCTAATTCAAGTGAAAGTAGCGATGAGGAATAAAGAAATTTGTTGAATATAATACAAAATTGGTTATGTTGTTTTTTATGTTAATTATCTCCAAAATCTTCAAAGTTTTGAAAATTTAACCCGATTATTCCAACGAAAACTATGGGATATACTCTTTTGACTGCGAAAATATAATTTTAAATTAATAATATTAGCAAAGAGTCGTATTTTCCAGTTTTTAGCGTCCATGTTTCGAAAAAAAATTTATTTCGCAAAAACAAGTAAAAGTCGTTGGATTTACAGCCATTCAACAGTGAATTAAAGACTACAAATCTGCATCGAAGACGAATGACCTTGCCGTCTAGACTGCCGTCGACGTCGTGTTCATCCCACACCTTTGACAAACAGAATTATTGGTTTCTTCCGATACCAGCTCGCTCTCGACGCACTCTGCAAACTCGGCGCACTCAAACGCCTGGCGGCAACGCCAATAACCCTGTTGTACGAATTCTTCTAAATTTAGCCCCAAGCTCATTGCAATTGGATGATGAAATCTTAAATAGATCTTTGTCCGTCGTCATTGATGGCATTCCATTCTGGCTTCCTTCCAATAATAGCTTGATGTTTAACACGAGGTAACCGATTTACCTGAAACAGGAACGGATGAGAACGAGGCCCCTGCGAGCACTGATGATAATAAAGCCAGTTTGGATTCATAGGAAGACAATGTTCGAGGTAGAACAAATTGTCCTCAATCATGTGAAACATCGTTTAACACAATAAAAACCGTCAAATTACAGCACCAAAAACTTGGGCTCTTCATTTTTTTAAAATTGGAAATGGAATGTTCCAGCGCCCATCTCTAGCGTACACCCTCATGGTTATCTGTATAAATCGCTTAAAAAATAAATTAATTCAAGCGCAGTCCTTTTCCACATTTCCGTTTGCCATCATAATTTTAAGCTATAGACTGACAACTTTATTTGGAGGCAAGAGACAATTTTTTGTTGGACTCAAACAAATGATGTGCGTGCACACTTTTGTCAGGCTATTACTTACATTTTTTTCTTTTTGTTGGTTCAACCCGTTTCATATTTGGCATACTAATTTCAGCGACGAGAGACTAGAATGTTGAAAATGATCATCAGTCAAATGCTCGAAAAAAAACAGAAACTTTAGCTTAAAGTTTAAACAATTTACGCGCCTGTGACGTGATAAGAATGATGAGAGAACAAAAATATGAACTTTCTGTCAGTAAATAGAAAAATTAAGAAAATATGGAACGAAGAAAGTGACTAGAACAAGTTCATAGGAGGATATATTTAAAATTAGAACACTTTCATTCAAAACAGACGAATAAACCGCATTGAGATGTGAGTGGTCTTAATTTAAGAGCCCAGACCC